>JAGKRZ010000372.1:0-22500 GCA_020002355.1 Intubia oerlemansii
TTTTTTTTTTTTTTTTGTTTTTTTTTTTTTTTTTTTTTTTTTCCTTGATTCGCGAGGTCTTTCATCGCTAGTCCAGATAAACATTCCACGTTCAAAGGTAACATGCCTTGAGGCATTAGATCGGGCTCACGGGATCAGCAATCGGATTTTCTATTAGACGCTCCATTATATAACTTTAGCAAAATCTGTCACCGTTGGTCTCTCCACGAAGCGTTGTTCTCCCTGCTTTACAGCTTCGGGACTTCTTGGTACCGAGGCACACGGAACCCCAGTTCGCCAGCACTTCCTGGACTTTCACCGACAGTCCTATGTTATCTTTTGGGGGCTTCCCGGGCCTCCAGGACGCGCCTGCGATGCATGTTAAGCTACTGGGCCTGGGCAGATCGAGGGAGAAGCACCCATACAGCGGACCACGCTGACCATTGAGGCTTTCCCCGAGGTAGGTCACCGGAGGCATTGCTCAGCCAGAGGTTCTCCAGTTTCTGCTAAAGTTTATCCAAGGCGAGGCCGAGCTCAGCCTAATGTATGCCTACGAGAGCACACGGGTGTAGTTGATTATGGCCGCCCGCAGGGAGACGGTCACCATCGACCGTATTTACCACATGTGCTTTGGTGATCCACCAGAGTTTGACAACTGCATTCCCCATTCCGGTCAGCGAAAGCCGGTGGTCCAGGTCAAGAGTCTGTGTCTAGGTACCTAGGCACCTATTCAAAGAATTATCAACATCACCAGGGTCCAGTGGCCAAATGGCAAGGCGCTTGGCTACGAACCAAGAGATTGCAGGTTCGATCCCTGCCTGGATCGTATTTTGACAACTTTAATAACCAACGGTTCTATAGTCTAGCGGTTAGGACATTGGATTCTGATTTCCTCTAGGAATCATTCCAAGAGCCCCGGTTCGATTCCGGGTAGGACCTACAAGCCATTCAATTTTTGTCCCGTCTGATGCCCCGGCAAGGGAGTGCTGCGACGCTTCGGCGTCTTGGTAGCAAGACAGAAAAACCCATCATGATATCCCATCATTCAAAGGATGGAAGAAAACGAACAGGCACCTTTATTTTAGGTTGTAGGCCTTTTTTTTTCACAGGTATTTCTCGTTTTTCTCATACCTAGGTTTTTCTAGAGGTAGTTTTCATTCCTTTTAAAATTCCGGTTATATACCTAGGACATATGTATTATATATATTATAAAAATCCATAGTTGAAATTCGCAAGAAAAATAGGCAGTTTATATAACTCCGCGCGTGGCAAATACAACTCAACAAAGAAGAAAACAACACCAGCCTCTAATCCAAAACACAGGTCAACTCTCTTTACTACTGACATACACCGTACAAAAGCGAACAGGCCATAGCGCGCCGCTCAGCTCGTCGGCCGCCAGTGCATCTTTTCCCTCTTGATCTTCTCGCCATTCTCGTCGACGTCGGCGCCGGGAATATCACGCGGCTCGCGGTTGTCCTCGGCGCGCTGGCAGAGCTTGGGCACGGGTCCCTTGGTCCACGAGGCCGGCCGCTGCAGCTCGCCGATGTAGGGGTACTTGGGGCTCTTTGCGAAAAAGTTGGCCCAGTGGTCGACGGCGCCCTGGACGCGCTTCCGGGCGTAGGCCATCTCGTCGCGCTTCTTGGCCTCGAGCTCGGCTGTCGTCCAGTGGGCATCAACATCGGGGTCGTCGCGTGGGAGGAACATGGTCTCGACACCGCGGACGTCGCCGATGCGGTCCTCGGCGAAGCAGCCGGTAATGAAACCGCGCGTGGCGTCGGCGCCGGCAAAGTAGTGGTACGAGCCGCCGGGGCCGTACATGTGCGGGTTGGCCGAGACGTCGTAGACGTGGCCGTCGATCGACAAGTAGATGGGCACGTTGGGGTTGGTGCCGTCGTGGAGGGCGAGCTCGTCGAGCGTCAGCGTCGGGAAGCCGGTCCACAGGGCCTTCTTCCAGTACGACGGCTGCAGATACTCGGGCTTGTGCTTCATGCCCCAGAAGAAGGACTCGCCGCTCGACACGAGGTAGGAGATGCCGCACGACAGGCAAAAGATGAGGGTCAAGACGCGCAGAATGTCGAGGTACGGGCTGTACGGCTCCTCCTCGTCCATGGCCCGCCGCCGCTTCTTCTTGCTGCCATCCTTGCTCTTCTTCTCCTTCTTGGGCTTCTCTGGTGTCGCATCGGCAGGCTCCGCCACAGCCTGCGTCTTGCTCGTCTTGCCCGTCTTGCCGAGCTTGTCGGCGCCCGTCGTAAAATCGGCCTCGTCGTCGTCCGAGTTGAGCTCAACCACGCGCGGCTCGAGCTCCGGCATGCGTCGCTGGCGCATATTGTACGCCATGGCGGGCGTATTGAACAGTTGATGGGCTAAAAAAGTTGGAATCTGTGGACGCCTGAGCGAGGAATATGCTGTCTCGAGCTTTTCGTATGATGCGCGAAACACGAGAACACGTAGCGGAGCTTGACATGCAGATCGGGTCACGTGATGCTAATTACGTGACGTAAGTGAGACCTCGAGAGGAAGAAGGTGGACTTAATATATTTTTTTGGGGAATATGAAATGAAAAGCACATTAAATTGAATAAAAACGCCAAACATGATGCTATATAATACAGAATACAGTGTAGCAACGTTCCCAAAAATTTTATCCACGGCGACTCTCGGCGGCC
Organism: Intubia oerlemansii; assembly: GCA_020002355.1. Lineage (NCBI taxonomy): Eukaryota > Fungi > Ascomycota > Sordariomycetes > Ophiostomatales > Ophiostomataceae > Intubia > Intubia oerlemansii. The sequence continues at coordinate 2,648 of JAGKRZ010000372.1, forward strand.
TCGCGACCCAGTTGTTCGAGAGCCGCTTCGTACGCCGCCAGACGGGCTTTGCCGAACCAAGCACGACGCTTTCTCGGGACTTCACCGTCCTTGTCATCGCCATCTGCCTCCTTGTCGTCTGCTTCAACATCTTCCTCCTCATCGTCCTCCTCCTCCTCCTCGTCTTCGGCAGGACCGCCGACGACGACTCGGCCGACCTTGCCGGCACGCTTGACAATGGCAGCAGCGGCCGACCACGATGTCGAGTTGGTCGAGGCTTTCTTCTTTCCGCCCTGGCCGGCAATCGCTGGCCAGAACCAGCCGGCCTCCTTCTTGCTGTACAGCGTCCAGGCGTGTCCGCTGCGGCCAGCACGCGCGGTACGGCCGACACGGTGAACATAGACCTCGACGCTGGGCGGCACATCGTAGTTGACAACGTGGTTGAGGTGCGGCAGATCGATACCGCGAGCGGCCAGATCCGTAGCAACGAGAACATGCGTTGTCTTGGAGGTGGATGGCCGGCCAAAAGCCTTGAGGGTCTTGCGGCGCTCGGATGTGCGCGTCGTCGACGTAATCGTGCCAATGTGCGGCGCGAGATCGGGCGCCAAAAGGGCCAAGAGACGCGAGAGACGCAGGGCGTTTTCGTTGGACTTTGCAAAGACAAGGACAGTCGTCGGAGTAAAGGTGCTGCTCTGCTTGGGCTTCTTTTTGTCATTGTCGCTGTCGCTGTCGCTATCGTCGCTGGACGTGTCGCTATCCGAGTCGCTGGAGGTATCGCTCGACGTATCACTGGACGTATCGCTACCATTGTCGCGAGACACCTCTGGACCGCCAACAAGAGGACTCCGGAGAAGGTCAATGAGGTACAGAGGCTTCTGCGCTTCGTCGCGGACTTTGACGGCAGCCTCCTCGAGCAGCGATGGCAGGACGTAGACGGCAGCATCGCCCGTGGACTCGCCATCCTCACCGCCCTCGAGAACAATATGTGTTGGACGACGTAGCTGGAGATTGTGCAAAAGACTGAGATCGCGCGTCATCGTGGCACTGAGAACCACCTTGCGCAAACCATGTGCACTGCTGTCGGCAAAATTGAGGTCGCCTGCGCCGGCCATGGCTGCTTGACCTGACTTGTCGGGAAGTGCTCTCAGAACAACATCGAGCCACTGTTGGTAGCTCTGTCCCAGCAGCTTATCAGCCTCATCGACAACGAGCCAGCGCACATGGTCCAGAGAGAAACCGGGCGTCGCTCTGAGATGCTCGACAAGACGGCCAGGCGTGCATACGAGAATGTCGACGGCTGCCACAGAACGAGTGACGAAACCGTCCATGGCCAGGTCGGCGGGGTCCGGCAGGCCAATGGTGCTCGGCAGCCGACCACCATCATCGAGGTTGGCCTCAAAGGGGAAAAGTCTCCGCTGGCGCAGTAGCTTCCTGTACGCCTTGGGGTCGTAGACGCGCTCCTCTTCCATCAGCGTAGCTTGCTCCTTCTTGAACGACTGGCTGCCGACAGCAATGCCAATGCGCACCTTGCGGCGGTCGCCGGCCAGTGGACCAGTAGCAAAGGCACGAACACACGTCTCGCAGACATCCTGGACCTGCTGGACCAGCTCACGCGTCGGCACGACAATCACCGCGCGCAGACGAGCTGATCCAGCGTCCGACGTGCCAAAGGCCGTTCCCGACCGGCTCAGGTCACGCACGACAGGGAGCACATAGGCCAGCGTCTTGCCGGAGCCCGTGGCCGCCGAGATAACGAGATCGCCACGGCCAGGCTCGCCAGGGCCACGCTGCCGGCTCGGGAGAAGCAGAGGCAGAACGGCTGTCTGCACGGCAAACGCCTCTGTCCATTCGCGCTCATCCTTGAGAACCTGTGCGGCCGCGGCATCGATGCCGAGCTCGGGACTGAGGCCAAGCTCTGAAAACGGCGTGCGAGTCGAAGGAGCAACGCGGACGGGCGACGCCAGCCAGGGCGGCAGTGTTGCATACTCTGGGCCATTAAAGTTTTCGGCGACAGGGGCTGGCTGGGGCAGGGGCTCAAGGCCGTGCAGCTCCATGGGCTCTTCTGCATTGCCATTCTCCTTGGCACTATTCTCGCCGTCCTCTCCATCCTTTCCGCCCTCCTGCGTGGCTTCGGCGTGCGCCTTCTCGGCAAGGGCCAGCGCGACTTGCAGCGATTTTTCCTTCTTGGCCAGCAGAGCACGGTGCCTCAATGGTGTCTCGTTTTCGTCTGCTGCTTCCTCCACCTCTGCCTTCTTCTTCTTCTTTTCTCTCTTGGGCTTCTTCTCCTTCTTGTCCGTCTCGGCGGGTACCTCATCTCCATCGCGTGCGGGTTCCGTGGGCGCATCCGTCATGGGTTCGTCTGCTGCCTCAGCCTCAGCCTTCGTCTCATCCCTGTCGTCTGTTGTTTTTGGGTCGTCCTTTTTTCCCTCCTCTTCGTCTCCCTCCTTCTGCTCCTTCTTCTTCTTGTTTCTCCGTCTCCGCTTGCTCTCCTTTGGCTCGTCGGCTGGCTTGTCGCTTGGGGCAGTAGTCTCAGATTCCTTTGCCGTACTCTCCTCAGCCTTTTTCTCGTTGCCAGCGTCCTTGTCATCCTCCTTCTCGTTGTCATCATCATCGTCGTCGTCGTCGTCGCCAGCGCCTCCCCGCTTCTTCGATGCCCGTCTCCGCTTGCGCTTCTTCTTTTCTTGCACGGGCTCGTCCGATGTCTTGGCACGCTTGGTAGCCCGATCTTCGTCGGCTGTTTCGGGCTCGTCCAATAAAACCGGACGAAGCGGCTTCGAGGGCATCTCCATCTCATCGTCGTCAAAGACGAGGCGGCGCTTTTGGGGCATAAGCGGCGGTGTCGGCTGCGGGGGTGGCGCCGTTTGATGTTGTGCCGAGCCCAAAGATGCCGGCGCCACGAGTGCTTGTCTGCTCAGTCGCGACGGGTGAATCTGCGGCTCGGACGACCAATGGCTTGCCGCCGGTGCTGCTGCCGCCGGAGATTGCGTCGCGGCCGCATGGTGGTTGGCAGTGGCAGGGCTGCTCGGAGCAGCATCCTTCTTCGGCGGAACCCAGCGGGCGTACATGGCCGGATGTTTTGGCCTAATGTTTTCGGCCGAACGTTTTTGGTCTGATGTTTTTGGTCGGATGTCTTTGGCCGAATATCTTTGGCCGAATGGACCGTGTCAAAATCCCGAATAAACTGCGCAGGGAAAAACATGAAGCTCCAAAACGAGCCAGCGCTAGTCTTGTCGCGATGGTACTAAGTTTTGCTGCGAAACCGCAATTCTGCCGCGTTTGACCGCTAAATTTTTTTCTTATCTTATCCCGACAGCAGTGCTCCACTAAAGCGACTCCACCGAATTACACGCTGCAATGGTACAAGGTGAATGTATCTTTCCCTTCAGATCACTGCCTCATGGACGGCCATTGTCACAGAGGTACGCGCAGCATTTATTCATATTGTTTATTCAAATGCAACTCTGGACATTCAACTACTTTGTGAGGGCTCTCTCCGGCTCAATTACTATATGCAGTGATCATACAGTGAACAAATAGTGAAGGCGGCAGAGACAATTCGGCAGGCATTGCCCATAACGGCAGGCAGCTTCAATAATGATGATCAGGCAGGAAGTGAAGTAAACACATTGTCTCCAGAAGCTTCGAGTTCATTCCCATTGTGCGAGGAAAGTCGTGTACCGGTAGAAAGAGATTCAATTGACAGCATGGTTCCTTCCTGTACAGGTGCAGACACAATAGTGAACTTTTTTTCAAGGTTTGCCCATCGTGCCTTCTTCTTTCGTAGGCCAGAGTCCATTGAACCTTCCTATTCACGGCCGCCTCCAGTCGCACCTGCAACCTCCTAAAACAGTTGCTCTCCCACGGCCAGAAGAAGCAGGAGTAAACAAAAGATCCTCTTCTCCCGTCTTCCTCTTCTCTTCCCCTTCTTCTCTCATCATTCTTCCATCACTTTTTTCTCCCATGAAATCTTCATCACCATCCCACACCTGCTTCACCAACACAACTTCACAGCACCATTCGGCATCGTTTTTTTTTTTTTTTTAAATTACGGCCCATCCTGCCATCAACATTCGGCCATGTATGCACGCTGGGTTCCGCCAAAGAAAGATGCTGCTCCGAGCAGTCCTGCCACTGCCAGCGACCATGCGGCCGCAACACAATCCCCAGCAGCCGCTATGACTGCCTTTTCGATGTCCTACAGGTACCGCGACGGGTACGTTCATGCATGTCTTGTCCATTTACACGATTCAACCCTGAGCTAACCTCACTCGTTTCATGTCCAGTGCCTTCCTTCACCAAGGTATTCCGTGTGTGATACACTTAAGGGCATGCCTTTTTGGCTGCTCGCTCCAGCTTTATCGGATGCAGACGACATATATCGCCCGTTCCCCAGCTGACGCCCAGACGCCAATGGGACGTTGCGGCAGGGCACACAACGCTCCTCGCGAAGAGACGTCGTGGGCAACACGACACTGCAGTAAATATTCCATACTGTACAAGAAAAAACGGAATGGATGAGAGAAATGGAACACGACTTTCCATGCATGGAAATCAACACCCGCGAACTCGACGTACTACCCGCACGACTAGAACACACGAGCAACACCAACAGGCAACGCATCACAACATGGCTTTCTGGACGGTTTTTCCCGTTATCACGGGGGGGGATTTGTGGCGCTCCGGTGATCTAGCTGGCCTCCAAGTGGCTCATACGCTACCTCGCAAAGGCCGAAACCAGCACTGCAGAATTCCGCGAAGTCGTCGCGGCGCAGAAATCCGCGATGGGGTACGCGCAGAGGGGCGAGACCCTTGCGCTCCTTGCGCAGATAAACGCCATGATGTACCAGCAAACCAACCTTTCGAGCGACCATCAGAAACAAGCACAATGGAGGGCTGGACGATTGCCGAAACCGTCTTCGCCGCAATCACAACCCTGCTGGCCGCCTAGCAGTTCGGCCCTTGGGTTGTGCAACGGTGGGCCGACCGACACCGAACGACGGGTGTGGAAGTGCATGAAATCTTGGAGGCCAGGGATTCCGCCCTGGCCTCCGCGCAGAGGGGGGACACTGTCGGTGTTCTTTGTAAGATACTGCAAAGACAAAAAAAGCGAACAAAAAAACGGACCGACCTCGCTTTGGCTAAGGCCATCGTCGAAAGCACCGCCAACAAACCACACTCTGCTGGCTGTCGGGAAGGGTCTCCACTATGCCGACACTATTGGTACGACCGGGCGATAACCACAATCAAGCACATTACAACATGGCGATGTGGACAATTCTCGGCACAATCGCCGGAGTGGTTTCTGGCGCAGTGAGTGTTGAAAGCCCATGAATCCGCTGTGGCGTGCGCCGGGAGTCGCGATACGATCGGGGTGCTCGCAGATATCAACTTTTCGCCATGAGGGCTATCCACGACATCTGGCTCCGCGACAGGCGCAACGTCGAGAAGTTGGCAGACCTCAATATGGCGACAGCTATTCTACGAACGCGACACAGCCATGGGCCCGTTTGAAATTACCGTGGGCGTGGCAACGATTCTGGGGACCGCCATCGTCGTCTAGCAGGCGACGATTTGGTGTGCCAAACGCAAAGAGAAGAGGCGACGCACCGCCGCCGCCCGTCTTAAAGACGCCAGCGAGGCGCAAAAGAAAGCGATCGCATGCTCCGAGATGGGAGACAAGATTGGCTTTCGCCATGAGGTGGATTCATGACGGCTGGGTCAAAGATCACAAGGATCAGGACAAAAAGGCCGACGTCATCTTGGCCGCCGCCATGGCTAAACGCACCACCGATGCGGCGATGGGGGTGCCGGTTATGAGTCTGGCACTTTCATTGTTCGCAGAGGCGGTGCAAGACCGCAGACAGCGACGTTTTGTGGCGTGTTATGTTGCTTTGAGTACAGCAATCGGCAACTACATTCGCTCCCAGCGCGACACGGAGGAACAGCCGCCGCTGCAGCCCCCTGAAGTCCCGGGAGCAAACGCGGGAGCAGTAGCAGTCCCAGCATTAGCAGCAGCAGTAGCAGCAGAACTAGAGGCAACGGCAAAGGTGGCAGGAGCAAGACAGGCAAGGGGTATATTATTAACGGGAGTGCTTTTACAGTCGTTTTTTTTTTTTTTGCCTGGCCACTCTTATTTTCCTGGGTGATTTGGGCGGAGGATAATAATAAAGGCATGTTTTATTAAAGTTTTATGATGCGTCTCATGTAGTATCAAGGGGCTGATAATGAGATGTGTGCTGGCGGCTAACAGTAAGATGAATGTTTGCTCCTACTTTCCATATGTAGGTAGTGGGTAGCTGCCTTGTAGAAATAAAGCCGCTCTCTCGCTGCCTACGATGCATAAAGCATCGCTGCGCCGCGATCCAGTTAGAAGTAACGTTAACGATAAAAACATAAGCTTCTCTTTACACAACAATACACCTAGAAAAAGGTATGAAATTCCTTCAAGGTTTTCCCTCTGTCGTACTGCTGGCTGGTGCCGTGACAGCTTCCGCCACGACAGATGTTACGGTGGTCCGCGTGTCTTCGTCTGAAGATAAGTGTACTTTGTTTATTTTATCTGTTAGTTTTTTTTTTTTTTTTAACTTGTATTTCTTTATCTTTTGTTATATTCGTACTTGTTTCCTGTGTTTCGTGCTTAATGGCAGACTGAGCACGCGGTTTGGAGGGCACGCACGGGAACACGCAGTCCGACCACAGCTGAATGGAGAGTGAGCTGATTAACTAAGTAGATGGTCCAGAGGCGGGAGACCACGAGACGGAAGGCCATGACAGGCAAGTGCGCACCTTCCTCCGACACAGCTCGTCCACCTCCGCTCTCGGCCCCGGATTGCCAGCTCCATCACGGCTGAGAGCTAATGACGATCATGATCACATATTTAACTCATGATTAAGCGCGGAAGCGGATGCTAGATGGCCGGAAGACTATTTAAAGTAAACTATATACTATCTCTGTCGGGATCTCAAGGGTCCACCACGGAGGACGAGTGAAGGACGTGCTTGTAGGGCGATTCCAAATTGGGGTTGAGACGGCCGTATATTTGGTTGTGAGTATTTGGTCATAATTTATCTTCCTCTTTTATTAGATGGATGATATATAAGTTATAACGTTTGTGACGTTGTGATACGGTATTATATTGTTGCCCCCGGTAGCCCAGTCAAAAAAATAAACAGCATTTGGTCTTGTTGCGGAGTGAAACAGGTAGCGGCGGCGATTTATCACATTCGTATACAGCCGTAGATCAAGGACTATCATGACACTTTTGACAACCTCATATTGTTAAAAATCAAAACTGGGTTTTGATTGACGTTTTTGATACGTTTCACATCGTCTCAAGGAGTTGTCATTGAGACGTGTGCCGGCGGCTCGAAGTACCTGGAGTCGTATGGCTCCACTTTTATCGTGTAAGTCGGCGGCTGCTGTTTTTGTACGGGGAAATAATCCGGCTTTCTGTCGATGTATATAAAATATAAAAAGCTCGCTATATAGTAACTTTTAAATAATCATATTCAGTCTTTACCACATATTATATATCGAAAAATGAAGATCTTCCAAATTTTGTCCTCTGCCGCACTGCTGGCCGGTGCCGCGAGAGCTGCCGCCACGACAGACGTGACAGTCGTCCGCGTGTCTTCTTCTGACAATAGCCTCACTTTTTCGCCCGACAAGGCGGCCCCCGGAACGATGGTTCAGTTCCAGTTCGAGAGTGGAAACCACAGCGTCACTCAGTCTCAGTTTGCCGCGCCGTGTGTGCCCATCCACAATGTCAACAGCAGCGTCGCGGGTTTTCACTCGGGCTTTGTTCCCGTGGCCGCCAGGGACACGACGACGCCGACATTTACCATTCAGATCAACGATACTGCTCCCATCTGGGTGTACTGTGCGCAGGCGCAGCACTGTGCCAAGGGCATGAATATGGTGATCAACGAGTCACCTGACAAGTCAAAGTCGCTCGCGGCATACCGGGCGCTGGCCGCCAAGGCAACGACTGTCATTCCGGGAAGAAGCACTGCAAGCACTTCCGGTTCGGTAAACTCGAGTAGTGCCGATGACTCTGCCACGAAGACGGGTTCCGGCAACCTCGTCGGCGCTTCTCATGCAGTGGCCCTGGTGGCTGTGGCCGCTGCCGTTTTGTTTTTATGATGGGAAATGACAAAGAAAGCTCCTATATGGTCTTTCAGGTTACCACTTTTGTATCTAGTGTCATGATGGCTCCAAGCCAGACTCGATTTTAATAATACTAAGCGTGGCACCGTCTACGTGGGCGTGCTTTCACAAATAACGATAAATTAACGGCTAGTCAAAAAAAATATTCAGTTGCTAAATAAATTCAACAGTATTTGGTCAGTGTACGGTATATATATGGCGGGGTGTCCCGGTAGATTTTCTTTGATTAGGTATCTTTGTTTTTATTTTCCTTTTATTTTTCCTTTTTTCGGTCCCCGAGATCACATCCTTCGACATACCTACCTATCAAATCTACCTACTTCTATTGTCGGACAGCTTTATCCGTCGAGGGGCAATACAGCAGCCATGGCAGTTTTCAAAAACCTTGGCAAAGTCGTCGACTACCTCGTCACCCCGATACAGTCTATCGGATCTTCATGGCGGCCACCGAAAGATGCGCCTTCCGACGTCGAAAAACGCCACAGCAGCAGCGAGATACACACTCGCCCGCCACCATACCAGGAAATCCCACCCGAAACAATAACGTCGGGCAACATGCCGCTCCTTGCACCGTTTCCTGATAGCAAGGACTTTATCCCTACGATCTATGATGCTGCCGCCGAACAACGATTCATGACGAGCATTTTCGAGGAAGAGCTTCGGGCCCGCGAAAAAGACCCAAACCGATGGGACCAATTCCGCCGCCGGTGCCAGCAAGCAGACGAGCTTGCAATCTGTGCTCTCGTTGCTCAGTTCATCAAGTACATGCCCACCCCGCCGATAGTACTATCGTTGTCACGATCTTCCCTACTTTATGGGGAGAGACACATTGCTGCACGTCGACTGAAAGATGTGGTGCAGAAGGCTCTGTACCAATTTAACCGGACATGGGCAAGATGCAAGAGATTCCCAGTGTTTTCCGTACAAAAGCACCGGTTTTGCATGTCTTCAAAAGAGGCCTGCATCGACGAGATGGCCGCTATAATGGCGGTTGTTGTGCGGAACTGGAGCTCACTGGATGGACCTCTACGCGATTACCTAAACCTTTGTGTCCGGAGAACAACGGATGACAGCCCATTTCTTGGACTGCCCAACCTGACGTATATTTACGCCTGCGAAAGGCGTCTTCTCGGCGGGGACATGCTAGGTCCAAATGGAACAGACCTGTGGTCTCGATCCTCAGCCGTTGCGGATTTGGTCACTGCGGATGCCTCAAAAGCACCAAACATGGGATCCGAAGAGTTATTCTGGCGCAACTTCATCTGGGGTGCCCAGCCGAAAGTTGCCTCATACGATGTGCCCATTAATGTTCTCTTTTTTGAGGGATGCGACCATATCGACGGAGAGTCGTGCCCGCGATATTACCCCACGCTTCTTAGTCGCATTACGGGGCTCTTCAAATAGGGGTCTGATGAACATAATATTTTCAGTTACTCTTGTGGGATCTCCCGTGGCTTCTATACGGCGCCGCAACATCAAGACGGAGGAGCTCGGTCCCAGGGGCTTGGAAAATTGTTGCCAAGCTTTGCGGCCATTGGGGCCTTAAGAGGACAGAGGAATTGCATCTCGTGTTTTAACAAGAGGCGGTATTTTACGTGTGGGAGTCTTAGGTATAGCACACGAGAGTACAAATACTATGCCTTCAGTTTTTTTACCTCCGCAAATTCAATCCTTATCTCGTATTTTTTTCAGCGCACTAGCCCTGGGTGCGCCAGTTCAGCTCGTAATGGTAATGCACATCATTGTCATCCGTTTGTCGAGACAACACCAGAGCCAAGTACGAGACAAGTGTCTTAACATTACGAGGCCATCAACTACCACCTTTGACCAGCCTCATTTGAAGCGAAGAAAAGACTGTCTGTCTCAGCATTGAATCTCCCCGTATTTCATTGCATTGTTTGCCACTCGAGTGATTCACCCTGGATACTTCCCCCTCCTTGCCACTTGCATGTAGACATCGTTATAGAATGTACATCGTTCTTGGACGGTATCGTTATGGGATGGACACTGTTATGAGATGGAAATTTTGTTAAAGCGTTGTATACAGTCTATTCAACACTGTGTTCGATAAATACCTGTAAGATTCCCCTTATTTTCGCATTATGGTAGGTCGACGAATAGACCGGCAACTTCCATAAGTACATCCGTGATCAAATCTACCTTGAAAGTTAGATCTACAGATGTGAGGCGGTGGCCATCTTTGGACTGTTTTATGAGAGAATACGACCAAATATGCCGTAAGTGTTGGACTGCCTACATCGATTAAGACACGCATCGTAGCGAAAACAGCCCAGATGATCCCAATATTGAGTAAATGCACAGAACAAGCGGCTGGCTGAAGTAAGTCAGGAGCCATGAAATACGCCGAGGGCTGTTTTAAGATATACCACTGTCTGATATATCTTGAGCTTTCGGCTCTTTCTAGAGGCTCGAAAAATGTATAAAGATGCCGTCAATGTCCAGTCTTTTCATCCCTATTCTATCTTATCCAGCATCACAACAATCATCTCTTCACTTCCACCGACCCTTCAAACAGTTTCTTCCCACCTTCCACTTTTCATCTTTTCATCCCAAACATTCTCTCAACATGCAGTTCTCTATTGCTACCATTGCTGCCTTTGCCGCCGTCGTCCTGGCGGTGCCCAGTCCCGCCAGCTCCGACTCTGCGGCCTACAAGCCCTGCAGCGATGACCTGATCTACGCGCAGGCTCAGTGCTGCAGCACCGACGTCCTCGGCGTCGCTGACCTCACCTGTGGCAACCCGGCGAGCGCTCCTAGCTCGTTTGAAGACTTCCAGTCGACCTGCCAGAAGACCGGCCAGATTCCCCGCTGCTGCACCCTCAGTGTTGTACGTGTCATCCCTCGCCCTCTCTCTGCCTAGGTATAATCATATATATAATATCTTCTAACCATATACAGGCCGGCCTTGCGGATCTTCTCTGCCAGAACGCCACTCCTGACGGCGACTCCACCCCCAGCCGCTCTGCCGGTGACGGCTCCGGCTCGGACTCGGGCTCCGGCTCCGGTTCTGGCTCTGGCTCATCTGGTGATGGATCTGGCTCCTCGTACGGCGGCAATGATGGCTCCCAGTCGGACCCCACCGGTGGCGATGGCAGCGCCTACGGCGGTAACGATGGCTCCAACGCTGACCCTTCGAGCGGCTATGACTCTCACTACTAAGAGATGCGAAAGACTGCATCTGACATCTATTTGGCGGGATATTATGGGGGGACGTATCCCCTACTAAAGACGCACTTGGTGGCGTGGCTGTGATGGATGGATGGACTTTAGATTTTCACTTCTGCTTTACGACTTTACACATTCTTATTTTTTTATCTAATAGATAACCTATATTTTCAGGCTTAATTTTTATTCGATGTTATAACGATCATTTTTATAGTATTACTAATTTAAGACTGCCTGCCGGCTTAAAAAACCACTCTGTGACACACGTACTTAACCAAGCAGTGCATCACAGATCGGTGCAACACTAATATAAGTTAGCCTATCAGCAAAAGCAATCGGTAAGTTTTTCAAAGAGAAATCTAAGCATGGCCGCGTTTAAGGTCTTTAGAGGCCTTAAAACTACCAAAAAAAAACCTAGTAGGCACTAATATTTTGAATTTGCAATGAAAAAAAATTATTTCTTCCCCCAAAAAAAAATCAAACTCTGGTATCGGAAAGCATTAAAACTATGAAGTATATCAGTGTAACCGAGTTGCAGTGTGTCCCCGCGTTGGTGTGAGGCATGCATTTATCTCTGCCTTGTCGCTTTACCCAGGAATGAAACGTTGGCGGGTATTTGCAGATGAATCCACGTTATGAGATCGAGTGCATTAGCCGACGGGCTGGTGCATAAAACACACCATCACTTGCGGCACATCGCATTCGATCATACCTGCTGCCATTCGAGACTGGGGATTCTGGGAAACGGTAGCTTCCCGACGTAGTAATAAGAGCGGACAGGTGTGCCTGACAAAGTTGCGGCACCAACTTAGAATTCGGGACCAGTTAAAGTATCGGATTTTCTTTGACGGTTTTTGCTTTGTTCGGTCCGTCAACCATGCCAATATCTGACCCTATTGTCGTGACATTTTCGTCGCATTGTCGTCGCATTTTCGTCGCATTTTCGCCGTTTTTATGCACGATTTTGAGCTGCTTCTTATTAACGACGCTCCAGTATGGCCGAAGCGATATTTTATAATATTCATTCGGATGTTGTTTTCGTTAATTACGCCTGCAGTACAGCCTATTCATCTGTCAAAAAAGTGCTCGTGCATTTTGGACATGGTATCCCTGCACATAGCTCGATAAAAAAAAAAAGCAGACGCATGGGAATGCCCATGACAGTTGGATAGCTTCAGTCTGGAAACCAAGATACCTTGTACCTTGACTCTCTGACACATATCATGTAGACAGGATATGTCTCAGCCTCGTCTCCTCGTATTTGTTTACATCGTGAGTTTCTGGGTTATTGTTATATTCATCTTTGCTTCAAATTGCTCTTTTATTGACGTTTTGGTGAAACCTAGATCGATCAACTCTCGAGAGACTCGCGGGCCGGGATGTTCATGAGGCGCCGAAAATTGCTCGGTAAAAAGGAGCAATACGAACATCCCGGAAAGTAAAGTTGGTTGTATTAATAGAAGACATACAAAACACGACGTTCAACGAAAACGTCCATAACGATACCCCGAGAGAAACGTCCATAATCCCGGGAATCGGGTAGATGTGCATGGAAGAGGCTGGCTGTGGCAGGCTAGTGGTCAAGGGTATGCATCGTATCCATCGGAAGAGGGACTCCAACGCCCATGTTCGTAGAAATATGCATGTTCACGATGTCTTCGGAGAAGCTTCAAGGAGAGATAAAAAACTATAAAGATATCCCCATCATCCCGCCTCCATAACTCTTCTTGCACACCTCATCAATCACCACAACACAGATTTCCTACTTGCAGCACAACCAAGCTTCTCTTCCTCACCACCATTCACACCATCCTTCACTTCCAATCTCCAAGTTTTCAAAATGCAGCTCGCCATTGCCACCATTGTCGCCTTTGCCGCCGCTGCCATGGCTGCCCCCAAGGCTTACGACGGCGGATCCACCAAGACGGATACTGACGACTACGTGCCGTGCCCTGCCACCCTTTACTCGGTGGCTCAGTGCTGCAGCATCGACGTCGGGGGCGTTGCCGACCTCGACTGCGTTGCTCCCTGGGCCGATCCCACGTCCTACGAGGACTTCCAGACGATCTGCGGAGACACCAACCAGATCCCCCAGTGCTGCACTGTTTCTGTTGTATGTAGACCTAAGCGTCAACCGTCTTCTAAACATGGCGTCTGTCAACTGACAAAACTACAGGTCGGCGTCGATCTTCTCTGCACCATTCCTACTGGTGTCACCGTTGACTAAACGGTCAAGATCGCCTCTCGCCTGGCCAAGGCCAGTCACGGCAGGCCTCGCCGTCATCAACACCTCCCTCCCTGATCCATTTCTTATATTTTTACCGGTAAAACGACATTCCTTTATATTTCGTTGACATTATTTGCTTTCTCTATTATATCTCATGAGATACAAATACACGCTCCTTCCTTTCATCTATGTGCGCACGGAAGATCTGCTGTTCTTCTTACAGCACTACACGCCTTGTAAAAGTGCCTTTAATACGGCGCCGTACGTAGCGTACATATAAAGGCTGACTGCCAAACTGGTTGCTACAAGCTGTGACACCCGGAAAAGTGTTCATCTCTCCTTTGATGACTGAGCCTGGGCAGCTAGAGCTTATTTAGATGACGCCGTTTTTGATGCCTCGCTTAGCCCAACTGCCCGGGGCATCTATTTCTTTAGACTGAAAAAAAAAATCCGTTCATCAAAGCTATAAATACTAACCGTCTCCCCTGCGAATAATTCCCATCAATTTATTGACCAAAAAAAAGAAAAAAAGAAAAAAAACGAAAACAAAAAGTCCACCTATCACAATGCCGGAATTCATCCACGCAACGACAACTGGTCTGGGGGACCACAGCAAGTTGGCTGTTATTTCGTCTTGGCCACGACTCCTTTCAGCTCTCAAAATTCGAAAATTATCAGCCAGCACTGACGGCTGTAAGAACTGTGATTATGCTAAATCGCACAGCTACTCCTGGCCATACGAAAAGATGCGATATTGCAATTTTTACGGCAGAGTGGACTCAAAAATCCACTCCTTTATGTTACGTCTCACAGACTTTCCATTCTCAAACAAATACCCCCTATCCGAAAAACACATCTCCCACCTCGCTAAAACGGCATCGGACGAGCAAAGACAGGGCTTAAAGATGCGTTGGCTTGCCGAGTTTAAGCGCATCGTCACTAATATGCCCCACGACGAAATACCCGGAATGCCCTTGAAGCATTATATGCAGCATGTCCTGGCCATGACCCTGATAGATGCGATATACGAAGCCGGTTTGGATCTATGCTGCTTTGTAGAAAGACCAGACAAGGCCGCGCCCTACTATGCTTGGAGGATATTCGTAAAACGCCTCCGAATTCGGATTCCGGATATCCACCCGGCCTGCAAAAAAGCCGTTGCCTACTACGTCTCGGTTGCCACCACCATGCCAGGAAAAAAAGAGTCACATTTTTATCACATGATGGTTGAGATCGCATTCACTTGCAACAAGCAACAGCGAAGGGAGTTTTTCGCTGAATGTGAATTGATCTGTCATGATATCGCCGACGAGATAACACACACTTCAGAGAACGCGTACATCGACACTATTATGCCGAAGCTGCCGGAAGAGGTTCTACAAAAATATTTCGACGAGGCAGGTGCCCCTCATGAGAAAACAGCCTCATTTCCGGATATTCCACCACGGTTGTCTAGCCCAAGCTCAGTTGAGTCTGACTGCGGATTCGGCTCCGATTTCCAGAGTGTTGGGTATTACCACCGTCGCCATTATGGCATAGATGATCAAGCACTTTCTACGGCCTTTGAGAGATTCTTCGACCTACTGATCAAGTTACATACTCATAACCTAAGTGCATTGTCGGCCTAAAACTCATTTAACCTCGGCCGCCAGTGCCGGGCCATGAATATACTTCACTTTTTTTTCAACGTCAGTTCCGGCAGACTCTGCTCATGGAACCTCTGACCTCACTCAACAATGGCCAACTTTATAAAAGTCACGGTCAGAACCAGACCGCAGCCGCCAACCCGTCGCCCATCACAATTTCCCATTGTCACAATGCGCTCACATGGAAATGTGGCAGTAACCGGACGGAGCATTCACCAAAGGCACAAGCTCTGCTAACGATGCACTTTCCCGTTCATACCTCCCAATGCAGAAACCCGCACCTTCATACGCACCTTCCTTCATACGCGCCTTCCTCCGTACGCACCTTCCTCCGTACGCACCTTCCTCCACGCTAAGCTTCCTTCACGCGTACCTTCCTTCACGCGTACCTTCCTTCACGCGTATCTTCCTCACGTGTACCTTCCTCACGCGTTCGTTTTCTGCGCTCTCCTCCTCTTCACCCTCTTCTTCTCCATCCTCTTCTTTGGCACATGTATGCAACTCTCGCCACTCCATCACGACAAATGGAAACGACGCTCGCACTACACCCTTCACCAGCACCAGAGTCGGAACGCCAACCATTGGCCACACCAACAAAAATAATGGAGAGTTTCGCCGTTGCAGCGCTCTTGTCCTCGGCATCCATCGTCTTGATTCGGGTAGCAGCGACAGCAGCAACAGCAGTTGAAAAGACATGGTATAACGTGGCAGCTCTGGTCTTCACCACGTGTGCGCTCATTCATCTGATGCTCGCTCTGGTCGCCGCCATTGACAAGTGGCGTGGCACGCATACGCACGACGCTTCTGCGTCTCAAGATGTGATCGACAGTCTTCGCAAGCAGACCATTGCCAGCAAAGAGCATCTGGCAATTGAGGAAAAGCTCCTAATCGCAAAGCGGCGGGAGCTGGCCGTATATCAGCGCAAAGGGTTGCACCGGCGCACCGGACAGGCCAAGCAAAACGGAAATGCGTATGTAAATAGAGGATCCGTTTACCTCGCCATTTCACTTATTTCTGTGATTTTTTTTTTTTTTTTGGTGCGTTACTGACCTGTTCCGTCAATGTTTTACAGAGAAGACCGTTCCACTGAATGCCCACGCCCCCCTCCCCCCCAAAGCATCGTGGCACGAGCACGAGACACCTACGCCGAGGTCAAGAACCCATGCATTAGATACATCAATGAATTAAAAATGATACATTTGGCCACCCACCAGACCACAGTGTTGCACAGACGAACACGGCCGCCCCCCAGACAAGATGCACCCTACCACAACAGTGCAGGCAGCAGCAGTACCATCAACCAAGCATGGATTGCCCATATCAACAGTCCTATCATGCGTCGCCATCATCGTCACGGCGCTTGGCGTTGGACTCGTCGGACTTTCTGCAAACATTTCGGGGACAAGAAGGTCGAAACGAAAGAAGAATGGCGACCAGACACGATTGCCACTATTGTTTCGGCCGCTTTGACGGGCGTGGCTGTCGTCATCATCATATGGCAGTGTCATTGGGCAAGACGGCCAAAGAAGGTGCGGACCACCAACGACGAGAACTGCACTGCCGATAACACCAATAAACATCAACGACCCTCCATATTCAATCTTCGGTGGCCTTTGCGCTTTTATTTTCGACCTCGTTTCGGCTCGCTTTGCAGCCCTGGCCTTCGTTTTCAGAGTGTTGGCAAATTTGCACAACGCAAAGGCCAACAAGACTACAAATACGACCGCGGGAAACAATGTTTCGACATTGATAACGAAGGCCCCGGTGGCTCTTTCGTCAAGGCAAGAAAACACGCCTCATAGGGCGTGAAGTCCTTCCTGCACCCCGGGAAAAAAAAAGCCCGGAAAAAGCCCACGATGGCCGCTGACGATTCCCAGTAGCGTCCTGGGACAATTGTCGCCATCGTGCCGTGTGGTATCGGTTTTCTGGCCCTCATTTTCGCTGTGTGGACTTACGTTCGCACCCGCGGGCGGGAAAAAAAGCCGCCAGGGACGAGGAGAGCCGGGGTCGAGAGCACGAATCAAGCAACTTTAGTCGTCAAGACGACGACAGCTCTTTTGCTACAGCTATGAGGCATCTCTGTTGAGATGTGTTTTATTGTTATAATTTTATTATAACAATATCAAATAACAATTGACACATTCAACCACCACCGGATTGTGGTTACGACATCCCTACCACGACCCGCAAGTTCGGGCCTAACTTCACCGGGCTGTTCCGTGTCCTGGAGCGGGTCAGGCGCTCGGCCTAAAGCCTGGAACTGCCGCCCACGTTCCGTATCTACGACGTCGTGTCCGTGGAACAGTGGGAGCCTTGTGCCCCGGATATCTTCGGCCGCCCCTTGCCCCCGGCTGGGCCGGTCCTGTCCGAGGAGCATAAGCTGCTCATCATTACCCGCAAGGGTAATCAGTATCTTTATTATTCGAAGCCGGAGACGCGAAAAAAGGGCTACAAGGGATGGGGAGCGCGGCGGCGAGGAGCATGAATTGGAGCAGATGGGTGGCGGAAACGACTCCAGCTCATTCATTACAGCTCATACACATCTCCCTTGAGGTGTTTTTATTATAACAATATCAAATAACAATTTACACATTTAACCTCCGCCGAATTGTGCCTCATGGTATTCCCTTTTCTAGTGATGTATTGATGCCTTAGGTGTGCCTAATTTTGAACTGCGTAGGGACGCCCAAGAACAGTCAAAGCTTCACTGGGCGACTCGTCTCGCGGAACGTTTGTGGCTGTCGGTTCTTTATGACGGCCTCTGGAGCTCTTTCGCGACCCAGGCTGGAACACCGGCGACTATTTGGGCGAGGAGGTTTGATTTCTCCGTATGCCGAACCTAGAACGGTTGCGTCTTCGTCCGTTGATTCATCCTGCGATGCTTTCTCTCTTGTCAACTCTTGACGGTGGCCTCTAGAGCTCCCTTTATTCGAGCTGCTTGTGGCCTTTGCGGCGTGGGAGGTGGTTTCTCTCTCTCGCGCGCCACGGACAGTCGAGGCGTGAGGTGGTTGTTCCGTCGTTGGCTTTCGACGGCGGCTCTGTGAGCTTTCACCTCTATGCCACGGGTCCTTTGCTGGAGTTGGTGACTCGGGAATGCTATATGGCCATTCTATCAAGCGCAGTTGTTTTCCTGCCTTTGGTGCGGGTCTTTCATCGCTGTATTCTTTACATCGACACATAGTGGACGCGTAAGGCTCGACGTATATGTGGTTCTTCCCGGCCCGTCTATTTCCATTCTTGTTTTTCATACCTGGACAGTCTGGTCCGTGGAAGGTCCAATGGCAGTTGGGATCTACATGTGGTGGGTATGGTCGCTGGCCAACTGAAAATGGCGCCGGTTCACCAGGACACGGTCTGGAGCATTGCTGAGAATATGCTGCGACATTCATATACTCGGTTCTTGGTGTGGTTCTAAGCCCCAGTTTATCACGAAGGTCTTTGTTATTTGGGCAACGCATGCTATACTCGTCGTCGTATGTGGGCATATTGCTCTCGATGTAATGTGCGTGGGTGTGTCTGTGTGTGTCTGTGTGATAATGTATCGTATTTGATGGTTGATTGACCAAGTCTGTGATGTGGGGAAATGGTGACATTTATACTTGTAACACGACATTATCCCTAGGAAGAGATTACCTTACTACACAAGAGCTATCCAAAACGAGCTTATGAATTAAACAAAGATAGTCCTTTCATTTGTGTTCATTGAAATGCTTTCATACGGCTTGCAAACAAAAGATATTCTTTGGTTGATTTAAAATCAAAGCATTGCATGAATTGTACGGTGCGTACGCTATGCACGTTATATGTTTCACTTTATGCTTTATGTCCACGGCTGCATGCGGGTAAGTTTCACTGGATTTTGGTGCTGTGTTCACTGCTGCATTGCCCAAGCGCTTCATCTATATAAAGAAAGGTAATTTATAAGTTGGATTTCATAAATATCCCCAAACAAATCTACAAACTTACAAAGCGGACAACTAGATTCTACGCACGAATATTACAGGAAGGCCGGAGAAGCGTCGAGGTCGATTGCGATGGCAAACTCTTCGGCGGTGACCATGCGATAAAAGCCAGCCGATCCAGCCAGGCCGTCAACAAGACAGGCCGATGGCATGTGGTCGGGGCGAGCCTCGCGCTCGGCGTTGTTGGCGGGGAGCTTCATGATCGACGACGCAACGGCCAAGGCGCCCTCAGGAACCTGCTCGTGGCAGTAAACGATATAGTCCGTGTCAATGCCGTTGAAGCGGTGGCGGTAGACACCAGTCTTCTCAATAACGGGCGTAGTGGTGTTCTGCATTTTGATTTTTTGTTGTTGTTCTGAATGCGGAAAGTAGACAAGAAAGATTATTTTGCTTGATGTTGGGTTTTGGACTGTTGCGTTAAGTTTTTGTTGTTGTTGTTGTTGTTACAAGTCCAACGACAATCATCATTTGATGCGATGGAAGCGACTTTTATGTTGGGACGAATGATCAAGAATGAACAAAAAACTGTGTATCGGCCTCTATTGTTCAGTATAAATCGCGATTAATGAGATACAGCGTTCATTGTTGAAAAGTATGTTCATTGTTTGCATTGTTTGCATTGTTCATTTTGTTCATATGTATATTATAATGCATATTACAATAGCCTTTTGATTGTTTAGCGAAAA
>JAGKRZ010000373.1:0-24028 GCA_020002355.1 Intubia oerlemansii
GGGGGACAGTCACATCTTTGCGGCACATAAGTAGAAAAAAAGGAAAGGGGAAGCATACTCGTGGAATCAAAAAGAAAAAGACCTGCCTGGGTACGAGGCACCTGTTTGGAGCGTGGAGCACGCAATAGTTCCGGGGTGCACGCTGGCACTTTTCTTTTTTATTTTTATTTTATTTTTTTGCGCGTAAAAAGGGAGACAAGCATAACTTGCACGATCTTTGCAAAAAGACATGGTGTGGGCGTATCATTGAGCCGCCGTGCATTGGCGGGGAAGGATATCGGCACTACGAAAGATACGGTGTCTAGCTGCGCAGAACTCGGGGGTTGAAGGCCGAGCCATATAAGAACCGCGAGTAGAGGTACATGGACTGCAACGCAACCACTGCCGTTATTATTGCAGCCGCCCGTGTCACTCTACATCTCGCTGTAGTGCCCCACATATCACCCGGCGCGGTAGTGGAAAGAAGGTGCTCACTCTTCATGCAAACCTGCTGTACTCCGTAACCTGCAAAGGAAGGGATACAAGTTCCTTCCCGCCGTTCTGCCATGGACTTTTTGCCTCTCGCATCGTCCGTCTTCTAGAAGCAAAAGTGCTTTCGTTCTTTTTTGATCGAGGTCTGAGACATGGAAAACTCTGTTTGGGATGTCGTCATGTCTGAAAGGAAAAAAGTACCAAATCTAGTAAAAATGCAGTTTCTGAGATTTCTGAGAATGAGGTGCACACTTCTTTCAGGAAACGTGAGTCACTTCGGCGTGTTACATTGGGACTGTTGTACATCGCCTTTGCTTTGTAAGAAGAGGCCATTGAGGTCCCTTTTTGAGCAGGACGCGGGATCATCCACAAGGGGTATGTGTGTTGATGCATCTCCGATTTGGACGTAACGGGCAAGATAGCACTTACATGATAGGAAGATCGTACATGTGCTTCTTTACGATACGCCAGCCTTGGGTTTACTTCCTTTTTCTTTAAAAAAATTCTTGGGCTGTGATTGACGGAATAATTTTACAAGAGGCCAAGGCTTCTCTCTTCTGCATACAAGTGCCGCGGTACAGTGTATATGGAAACAGGTGCATTCTTTTGCAGGTCGCGTCTATTCACACTGCATGTTCGTCAAGGTCGCCAGCTCGGGAAGGTGCGCCCCGAGTGCCACGAGAAATTTGAGAGTCTCAATCTGCTTCTTTTTTTTGTGTTTCATCCCTTCCCTTTCCCTCTCCTCTCGCTTCCATCTCTCTGTGCCACTTCCCCTCCTTCCCCTCTTCTTCAAACCCCCCACCATATGTATCGCGCTCCACTGCGGTTACACGCAGTAACGGCAGTGGTCTTGACCATAACTTTCTCCAGAAGCTGACGACATAAGGGGGTTTTTTTTCTCTGTATCTTACTTGCATTACAACGTGGCCGTGTGGGCTATAAGAATTCCATGTACCTAGGTAGGTTGGCTTTTACATATTATTTGCCTGAGTTTTTTTTTTCATTCTTTTTAGGTATTCAAAAAAAAAATAGTATTCATTCACATAAAATTTCCTGCAAGTCTTGCGCGTGAATTGGATCACGCCTGTGTGCTCGAGTACGAGCCACGGAAATGCTATTTATAATTTATAATACAGAGTCTAGGCCCTAGGCCCTTTGCCCGAGCTTGAAAGCTTGTTTTTTTTCTCTATTAGGTGGGAACGGTTAACGCTGCTTGTCTCGCCTTTCGCTTTGGCCGTTTATTGCCTCTGAAAAATACGCGGAAGGACTCGTCCAAATGCTGCACGAAAGCTACGCACAAGTTTTCCATTTTGCATACTCTGTGATATAGGTATAGAAAAGGTCGTGCTTGTCTTTGTAGTCTGAATTTTTAAAGTTTTTTAGTTTTTACTGGCTGACATGACACCAAGGCTCCTTGGACGAGGCTAAAAGCCGCGCCGGCAAACATCGCTTTCGCTTTGATTCTTGTAGGTACTTTTTTGAATATCAAAATCTTGGAAGCCCATTCGTAAAGGGTATATCTTACTGGATCGATCATGCAATATTCGCACCAGCAGCAGACTTTGATAATGAGTGACCATATGTCATCATGAAAGCATGGAACACCAAGATATAGAAAAGAGAAAAAAAAAATCAGCCAGGGACAAGCTCTGTGGGAGCATTTTGTCCATTCTGGTCAAAGCTTAGATTGATCTATCTTTTTTTGAGTTTTACAAAGCAGCAGAAGCAGAAAAGGAAAGAGAAAGGGAGAATATAAAAAGAAAAATAAAAGAATACAAAAGGTCGGGACAGCGTCGATTTAAACTGATCCCTCCCTCAAAAATCACTTTTATGAAATCCTTCTTTCTCTTTTTTTGTCTTCCTTTTTCCTACGCCTCCCCTCTTGAAAATTTCGGCTGCCTGGCTGGCCACTTATGTGTAGGCACGGCCGCGCTTGAACTCGTTGCCGGCAGTCGCATCGCTCGCGACGCGCTTGGCCCGCGTCGTCAGGGTCGTTCCGTCGAGTGCAGTAGGAAGCTGGAGAGAAGAAAAGAGAAAGAAGAAAGGAGAGAAAAGGGAAAGAAGAGTCGAAGCGTCAGCCTTGTTTTTCGTTGCTGTTTCCCTTTTCTATTTGTACAAAAAGGGAGGAGGAGGACGGGAACGAAAAACACAAAAAGGGCGGGGGAGGAGGAGACGAGAGACGACGGACGCGGAATGTCTACAGACGAGACACGGGCAGAGGGATCTGAGCGGCAGAGGTAGAGACGGGAGAAGGAACCTGTAGGGGGGAAAGAAAAAGAGGGAAAGGAAATCAGCGGACATTGTAAACACAACATGAAGTGAATCAGCATGCAAGTGAGGGCGGGATCAGATATAAAAAACAACACATGTAAAGGGGTGGACGGAAGGGGGATGGATGGAAGGGGCAAGGCCCAGGTCAGGCACAGACACAGCACACAGGCACAGGCACATTCGTGTTAGTAAGTTTGTGTTAGTATGTCCATGCTGTCCTGAGGCTTGTCAGGATAAATGTTAGCCAGACAGCGTTTGTCATCATGTCCCTCACTTTGTCGACTCTCCCCCTCCGTCGGATCTCTTCACACAGAGTGATGGTCGAGCTTGTCCATGCATGCCTAGCGCCGACACGTTGTCACATGCGGGGAACAAGCGACTCGGACCGCCTTGCAGCTGACTTGTCGTGAAGTGCCTCGTCTCTTGCTGGGGGCCTGCGGGCAGACTTTCCGTACGTGCCGGGCGGACATGCCGATCTGGGCAGACCACGATGCGACGCTGCTTTGCAGTCATGCAGAAGCTGACAAAAACACAACATTCCACATCGTTTCTGTACGCACGGCACGTGGACATGTCGTCCTGCACTCCGCACCCTTTGCTCATCTAGGCACTTGCTTGCACGTGCTGCTTTCTTGCTATGCGGCGTTTTCTTGTTTGTGGTTTCTGTACGGCGTACGTTTTCACGTGCGCGTTATGTACTTTCTGCACGTTCTGCGTTCTGCACACATTGACTAGATGGCGAACAACTGAAGAGAAAGAGAGATTGTGTGTTCTTGACCTGCTGATCTGTAGATCCTGATCTTGTGCCTGTGCCTGTACCTGTACCTGTACCTGTGCCCATTTTTTGACGAAGACTGAAAATGCAAAAGGAATATAAAACAAAAAAAACCATTCTGCAGTACTTCCATAGCAGATATCATCCCAAAAATCAAGCTTTGTCAAGGAAATGAAAACCAAACGAATCGTAAAGTTTGGACAAAACAAGACGGTGCATCTCAATAGATGGTTGCGAGCAGAAAAATTATTTGGACTGGAGGTAAAGGGGACGAGGGGGAGATCGGGCAGGGGAGCTGGGGAAGGCAGGATGGAGACGTTGGGCAAACACTATCCCTCCTTTTTTGTTTGTTTGCTTAAATTTTCATTCATACCTTGACATCGAAACGGTCGGCATCCATAACCTTGACCCAGGCAGCGACGAAGTCGCTCACAAACTTGCCAGCACCGTCAACGCTGGCGTAGACCTCGGACAGGGCGCGCAGCTCAGGGTGCGAGCCGAAAACAAGGTCGACACGCGAGGCGGTCCAGCGCTCCTTGCCCGAGGCACGGTCGACACCGACAAAGTTGTCAATGTCCTTGGCCTTCCACTCAGTGGCCATGTCGAGCAGGTTGACAAAGAAGTCGTTGCTCAGAACGCCAGGGCGGTCGGTGAAGACACCGGTGCGCGAGCCGTCGGTGTTGATGCCGAGGACGCGCAGACCACCGACGAGGACGGCCATCTGGGGAGGAGTGAGGTCGAGAAGCTGGGCGCGGTCGACCAGCAGGTCCTCAGTGCGCAGCGACTCCTGCGACTTGCCAAAGTTGCGGAAACCGTCAGCTTTGGGCTCGAGCCAGCCAAACGACTCGACGTCGGTCTTCTCCTGCGAGGCGTCCATGCGACCAGGCAGGAAGGGAACGTGCACGGCCTGGCCGGCGAACTTGGCGGCAGCCTCCTCAACAGCAGCCGAGCCACCAAGGACAATCAGGTCAGCAATCGAGACCTTCTTGCCGTTGGGAGCCGAGGCGTTGAAGTCAGCCTGCACCTTCTCGAGGGCCGACAGGACGGCGGCCAGCTGAGTAGGGTTGTTGACGGGCCAGTTGCGCTGGGGCTCCAGGCGGATGCGGGCGCCGTTGGCACCACCGCGCTTGTCAGAGCCGCGGAAGGTCGAGGCCGAGGCCCAGGCAGTCGCAATGAGAGCGCTGGGGGTGACGCCCGAGGCGAGGATCGACTTCTTGAGGGTGGCAACGTCGTTGGCGTCGACCAGGGGGTGGTTGACGGCGGGGATGGGGTCCTGCCAGAGGAGCTCCTCCTTGGGGGCCTCAGGGCCGAGGTAGCGGGTGCTCGGGCCCATGTCACGGTGGACAAGCTTGAACCAGGCGCGGGCAAAGGCATCGGCGAACTGGTCGGGGTTCTCGAGGAAGCGGCGCGAGATCTTCTCGTAGGCGGGGTCGAAGCGCAGCGCCAGGTCGGTGGTCAGCATGCGGGGCTTGTGCTTGACGCTGGGGTCAAAGGCATCGGGGATGACATCGGGAGCGTCCTTGGCCACCCACTGGTTGGCACCAGCAGGGCTCTTGACCTGCTCCCACTCGTAGGCAAAGAGGTACTCGAAGAAGGTGTTGCTCCACTTGGTCGGGGTCTTGGTCCAGATGACCTCGAGGCCCGAGGTGATGGCGTCCTTGCCAACACCCGACTGGAAGGTGCTCTTCCAGCCGAGGCCCTGCTCCTCGAGGCCAGCGGCAACGGGTTCGGGGCCCTGGTGGCTGCCGGGGCCGGCACCGTGGGTCTTGCCGAAGCTGTGGCCACCGGCAATCAGAGCGACGGTCTCCTCGTCGTTCATGGCCATGCGGGCAAAGGTAACGCGAATATCCTCAGCGGCAGCCTTGGGGTCGGGAACGCCGTTGGGGCCCTCGGGGTTGACGTAGATCAGACCCATGTGGGAAGCGGCGACGTGGCCCTCAAGGCCCTCGGCGTGAGCCTTGGCGTTGGACTTGGGGGCGTTGGCGTAGCGGACATCGTTGCCGAGCCAGGTGGTCTCACCACCCCAGTAGGTGGCCTGGTCAGCCTCCCAGGTGTCGGTGCGGCCACCAGCGAAGCCGAAAGTCTTGAAGCCCATGGTCTCGAGGGCGACGTTGCCGGTCAGGATCATCAGATCGCCCCACGAGATCTTCTGGCCGTACTTCTGCTTGATGGGCCACAGCAGGCGACGGGCCTTGTCGAGCGAGACGTTGTCGGGCCAGCTGTTGAGGGGCGCGAAGCGCTGCTGGCCCTGGGCGCCACCACCGCGACCGTCAAAGACGCGGTAGGTACCGGCGCTGTGCCAGGCCATGCGGATGAAGAGACCGCCGTAGTGGCCAAAGTCGGCGGGCCACCAGGGCTGCGACTTGGTCATGAGCTCAGCCAGGTCCTTCTTGAGAGCGGCAAAGTCGAGGGTAGCAAACTCCTTGGCATAGTCGGAGTCGGCGACGGGGTTGCTGGCGGCGTTGTGCTGGCGCAGGATGTTCAGGCGCAGCTGGCCGGGCCACCAATCGCGGTTCTGAGTGCCGCCGGTGGCGACGCCGTGGGCGACAGGGCACTTGCCTTCGGACATTTTGGCGGCCGAGGACGAGAAATAGGCGAGAGAAGAACGTGTGGTAATGGAAGGTGTGAGGGTTTGCAGCCGTGAAGTCAATGGGATACGGCAAGAAGATGGAAGACGCATCAACGTCGGTGTAAAGGGAAGAAAGACGGAGAGGAAAAGAAAGATGGAAAGAGGACACGCAGTGAAACCGAGCGAGAGAGGGAAAAAAAAGCGGGTGAGGCCAAGTAAAAAAGAGGAAAAAAGAGGAAAGGAGAGAAGACCAGGGAGGACAAAAAGCTCAAGTGGGAAAGAGGCGGGGATGGGGATACTTTTTAAGTAAAAGCTACAAGACATACAGCCCCAAGACAGCAAAACAGAAAAACAGGAAAGAGCGGTCGACGGCCTCGGAGAACAGGAGAAGGGGGGAGGAAGGAAGGGGGTGAGACAGTGCTGCAGCACGGTGGCCGGCAAACGGAAGGTGCGGCCCAGGCTCTTTCCTTTGCTCTCACAAACAGCAAAAAGCTCATGTACGTGTATGTCCCACGCCGCTGCGTCGCTCCTTCCCTCTTACATCGGCCGCGCTACTGCACTTAGGTTGTGCACGGAGTACATGTTACTTGCACGTAGCACGGCTGCCGGCGGGCCCCGTTTTTCGCGCGTCGCCTGACCCCGTGCTCTCGCGCCCACAGTGCGGCGCACGGCACAGCGGGACGCCGCGGAGCATGGTACCCCGCACGCAGGCGCGCGTCGCTCCTTCCTGATTCTGTGCGATCGTCCTTTCTTTGTGCTTCTTTCTGCTCCTTCCTTGGGTGCTTCTTCTAGTAGTGAAGCTGTATTTGTTGACTCCAGCGGCCTCATCGTCGATCAATCCATAAGCTCGGTGCCCTGGTGCATGCTGTTCATGATATCATTCTCACACGGGCAAACCTCTTTCGCAACTTGAATTGCTAATCCATTGCTCAACCATGCTCCGGTCGTGAATTCTCATGCCCATGTACATAGCCCTGTCGCCCTTGCTTGGCCATGTCCCTCGGTCGCCGAGCTATTTCGCCTTTCATTTTTTTTCTTTTTCATTTTTTGGATTCCATGAGCCACATGGGATTTCTTCTTCCCCTCCCCCTCCCACACCACAAACCCCGCCAACGCAGGTGCGAAATAGACGGTACTGAGTAGCTCTCACGTAATGGTCGGCCGCCTATTGGGCCAGATCTGGCTGTTCACGCCATGACACCAGTACCAAGGCCAGCAGGACCGGTTCTTTGCCCATCCAGGAACGTACCGGCGCCGCTAAAGATGGCAGAAAGGTACACTTGTTAGCAAGTGTTGCGCCAAATGTCACTTTTTTCATGCACCACTTTCAGGACATTTAGGGTCCTGTCATGTACATTACTTGTATCTTGCGGTATTGCTACTAACAGCAAATCTGTTCACACAAATTCTTTCATGGCCGAGGATACTCTTGTCGCTCGATGAGCATAACAAAGCCGGTATGAGTCTGAGAGGCCATCGACATAGTACTCGAGTACGGAGTATCTTTAAGTGTAGATTCGCCGTGTACGATATGAGACATTTGAAGAGCTGCAACATGTATGGGTACTTTTGTTAGGCGATCTCCTTTTCGGGGCAAGATGTACCTGTACCGAGCTTCCTTCCCTTTAAGGCGCTAGTGGGTCAATTACCCCACTAAGCTCGCTTTGAAATATCTGATTGGTCACACTATGGCCATTAATGATGAGAGCCGAAGAAGGACAAGAAGAAACTCTCCGACTTGCCTCTGCACATGTGAATGAAGGTTCTACTCTGTATGGTATTTTGCTGATATTTTTACAATGTGCCTCTTCGCCCCCGTTGTCCGAAAATCGCCCGACAATCTGAATATACTGCGTACTTTGTGTTCTTCGCCAACAATTGCCTTTTCATGGATCTCTATATGAAAAGGAAGGAGCTGGTGAGAATAAGTGGATCAAATGCAACTCGGCGCTCGCGAGCGGTATTACCGGAGTACAGAGGCTCGCGGCGGCACAAATGGAAAAGCTGCTTGTGTGTGACGAGGAGCTTCAAAAATAGGCAAACCCCCGCTTCTTGATCCCCTTTTTCCCTCGTCAGGCATCTGAGCGTCTTACGCCGTGCATCGACAGTCTTGCATCGCTAGCACGCTTCCGGTGCCTTGTAGTGAATTTGGAAAACTCGTATTCAAGAACGAGCACTTTTGTCTTATCACCGAGAAGGAAGGAGCCATGCCCGTTAGAGCGGCCAATTAAGCACGGCGTAAAAACGGCCAATTTTTGTCTTCACCGCCAGGTTTTGTCCCTAATGTGTATCCGCCGGCATCCATTTAGAGCTTGTGGATCTGGAAGGTCGAAGTTTTCGAAAGGGAAAAAAAGCAGTCATTAAAAAAGGACGGGCTGTTCAAACAGAGCAATCACAGCAAAAGGAAAGGAAAAAAATGGTCTCGGCACTGGAATACTCCGCTCTGTTCGCCCCAAAGAGGCAATTCTATCCGGGGACCCGGACAGTGCCAATGCAAATGGAGGCCAGAGAATGCAAGAATGATGAAAAAAAGAAAAAGTGAACACGTCACGAAAGGAGGGGTCGCGAAGCGAGGTGAATATTTCTGGAGACGAGGTGAGATGACGTGCAAAATCAAGGAGGCGAGTGATGGAAAATCGCGCGCAAGAGACACGTAATCACGTGATAATATGAGCGGGATGTCATGATTACCAAAACGTTGAAAAAGACGTCGAGAAGAGGCATCGAGGAAGTCTCGGCTGCGGCTCGGCGGTAGATCGGCGTGGTCCCCTCGAAAAATAGACAAACGCTAGGGGAACGCTGCCTTGGTATGATGTGAATTCTGGAAGATTCTTGAGAAGCTCGCTTGAACGCCTCGGCAGATCACATTTTATGATTTGTCGGCAGTGTAATTCAATGCGTGAATACAGGACACAATTTGGAAGATCTGCCACCTGGATGGGTAGCATCGCAGATGTTATGTTATGAGGTCCAGTGAACGGGCAGCGCGACAATTTGCTTTACCCACCTATTCCAACGGAGTGCCGGCTGTTACTAATTGTAGCCGTCAACAGGCCCGGTGTTTGGCCAGACCTGTTTTATCGTGGACGTTTCTATCTTAGGTTGGTATCAAAATGGCAAGTTTTGAGGTTTGTTTTTGTCCACTACCGATAGGTAGGTGACTTGCATTTGTTGTTATGTGCTTGTATTTTAATTCATATCTATATTCGTCAATATATGAGATTCCATCGAAGGGTATTTTGGTGGGAGCACTCCAGCCCTCGCCGACCTCTTTACCCCATGTTAAATGGACAGGCATCGATTTCCGACCAATTGCCTCACATGTGCTCAAAATGCACATTCTCTTTTTATAAAGAGTCGCATTCATCAGTTCAGGTTATCATTTTTGTCCCGGTACTGAGATTATTGAAAACGAGCTCTCAAGACTAACCATACAGAAACTCCTATTACACGGGACTAACTTTCCTAAAAAGGGAATTCAATTGACCAAAACAAAATACCCCTGTCGGGCTGCATAGATCCGACCTTTATATTTTGCGCTGCTCATGTCCTTCGCCAGAATCGCAAACCCATGATTCGTGTTCTCGATAGGTATGGCAAGGTACGTAAATTCAAAACAGGTAATATGATTCGGAGCTTGCATTACAGCTAACTCATGACACCTGTCGCGCACGCGGAATTTCACACCATCTGCCACTTTGTGTGCCCCTCGTCCTGACGATTTGATTTTTGGCGGCGCACGCATTCTCCCGTAACGATCAGTTTAGCGGGCATTAGCGAGGAGGTTAGCGAGCTCCAGACCGCTAGCAAAGGCGGGGAAGACAACTGCTAGGGCGGGCCGTTGGGGCCTTAAACCTTATCACGTATCGTTCAAGTTGCGAACATCGGAGAAAGGCAAGTTTTTTCTAGATTTTCAACTCCTTTGTCACTGGAAGCTTTACAATCACAGCAGTTAAGAGCGGACGACAAATCCAAGAGAATAAAAACAGACAATGACTTCTCTCTTTATCAATGGCCGCATCTTTGAGAGCGGCAAGACGGCCCAAGACGATGCCAACTTCCACAGTGCCATGATCGTTCATGACGGTCGCGTGGCTCATGTCGGCTCCGAGACGGACGAGGCAGTGGTCAAGGCACGGGCGGAGCTGACTGGTACCGACGCTGTGCATGATCTGGGCGGCCACACAGTCCTGCCCGGATTTGTCGATGGACACGTGCATCTGCTGATGCTCGGCGACGCCCTGCAAAAGGTGCCGCTCGAATCATGCCACAGCCTCGAGGACATCCGCACAATGATTCGCAAGTATGCAGCAGAGCGGCCGACGGCGCCGCGCATCCTCTGCCGCAACTGGATGTTCTCCATGACGCCCGGCGAAGTGACGGCCGCCATGCTCGACGACCTCGACCCGCGGCCCATCTATATTGAGAGCAAGGACCTGCATGCTGCCTGGGTCAACACGGCCGCCCTCAAGGAAATGGGCCTGATGGATGATCTCGACAAGGTGGTGCCGGGCGGCACGATCCACCGCGATCCCGCAACTCGTCTGCCTACGGGCTATCTGAGTGAGGCCGTCGTCATGGACCTTGTCTGGCCCTTCTTATCGAGCGTCTCGTCTCTTCAGCGGCGCTCAGCCGCCGTGGCCGGCGCTGTGCAAGCCTACACATCCCAGGGCTACACGGGTGTCGTCGATATGGCCCTGCAGGAGGAGTCACTCGAAGCGATTCTCGAATATATGAAGGCACCCCCGTCGCCGATGCCGCTGCGCATCTCGGCCTACTGGCTTGTGCTGCCCCGGCCGACCGAGGCTGAGCGTCTCGCACAGGTCGACCGCGCCATTGCTCTTGCCAAGCAGTACAATGGCCAGGCAGGACGTCATGGCGACAAGGATCTCCCCTCTCTGCGCATCGTCGGCATCAAGCTCGTGTGCGACGGTATTGTCGATGCATGCACGGCTCATCTCTCCGAACCCTACGGCGACCCGGCCCGTCCGTCCGACGAACCCATCTGGCCCCGCGAGCTGCTCGAGCCTGTCGTCCGCTATGCCACGGCCAACGGTCTCCAGGTCGCCCTGCACGCCATCGGCGATGCCGCCGTGACGACAGCCATTGACACGATTGAAAAGTACCAGGGCTTGCACCCCACGAGCCTGCGTCCGCGCATCGAGCACCTCGAGCTGACGACGCAGCGCGACGCGGCGCGTCTCGGCCAGATCGGCATCACGGCCAGCGTCCAGCCCGTCCATGCCGACCCGTCCATCCTGCGCGCCTGGCCACGCTTGCTCGGCGAGCACCGCTGCGGTCGCGCGTTTGCGTACAGCGAGTTTGCGGCCGGCGGCGCGCCCATCGCCATTGGCACGGACGCGCCCACGGCGCCGCACGACTCGCTGCACAACACGTACATTGCTACGACGCGGCGGTCGGCTCGCGAGCCCAAGGAGGCCGATCTGCTGCCCGTCAACGGCCACTTTGCCCTCGGTCTTTGCCAGGCTGTGACAGCCGCCACGCACGGAGCGGCCTACTCCGTCTTTGCCGACGAGGCTACAGGATCTCTCTCGCCCAGCAAGTCGGCCGACTTTGCCGTTGTGGACATGGCATGGGACGCGTCGAAACTGCTCGAGGCCACGATCGAAGAGACATGGTTCAACGGAAAGTGCGTCTTTCAAAAGACGGCGTAATCTTTGAACCGCACGAGATGAATGATGGTAACGATGGAACGCGATGAATCGATGAATCGATGAATCAAAACTGGGAAGAAGTTCTCATGGCGCGTGTGATAGGATGGGACGCGATGATACTGCATGGAAATTTAGAGCATAAGCAATGGCGACGTGATATTTTTTGAAAACTTTTGTAAACATTTGTCATGTGCTTTTTGTTGCAGTGAGGTTCAGCGTGCCTCTTTTTTCATCTTTTTAAATTACAGTGACGTCATTGAATCGCGGAAAAAGCATGACACTCCCCACGTTAGGTGACGAGCATCTAGCACAGGTCCTGTCACGAATGATGCACAAACTTTTATAAAACATGGCAACGATTTCCGGCAGAGTCGAACATGTGTTCTGTTGCGCAAACCCTACGTTCCGTTGATTTTGCCGGACGAGACCTTGTGAACACACCTTGCCACTTTGCCCCATGTCCCGGTGACCGCGGATCAAACCGCCCGATGATGACCCGAACGGCGATGGCAAATGAAGACACGGTAGACGACGGGCATGAGGAAATGAACATGGAGGCGCGGGGTATTGTGCTGCAGTTCAGAGTAAGATAATACATTTTAGAATACAAAGTACGTCGTGGGTAAATTACACGGAGCATCGAAATTCACCGTCTAAACTTTAATTGCGTGGCTGTTTGACCAGGTCATTTTACGCGGGGCACATCACGTCATACATGGCAATCAAAAACAGCTACTCCGTACGAAATAGACGTGGCCTCTACCAGGCCTTGCCCACATGCAGTCTGTCTTGACCTACTTTTGCATTCCATGCAGATCTGCGGCATGCTGTTGGCCAATACAGGCAACAAAAAAAATCCCAAAAATCCCCGGACAGGGCATTTTGGTGGGCTGTGTAGCGCACAAGATCAGCGCAGAAATGAACGAAAATCCCCTGCAGCTAGCTGCGACACATGCTGGAGCTTGCTGCCGTTTTAGGCATTCTCCTCCACTATAAAAGTGGGCAATTCTGTAAGATACAGGGCAAGCGCCAAAAGACTTACGTCATTTACAGCAATGCACAATTTCTATTCCGTACCTTGGTCTTTGCCAAGACGGGCAAAAAAAAAAGACACCGTCAAAGGGGAGAGCAAAGAAAAGAAAGGGGCGGACATGACGGCGTAAGATTAAAATATAGTGTGAAGATAAGTATGAATATGGTGGCACGCCACTATCTTGTATGGTATTATAATGTTTTGCACACGCAGAAATTTTGCACCATGTTTTACGGCCCGTGTCGTGCTTCGTTTTACGGAGTAGGTCCAAAATCTCCTGCCGTATTCCACCCGAGATACTACGGCGTGCGGTTCTTACTTGGTTCGATCATGTTTCAGCCTTTGTCGCTGACTGGTGCAGCCGATCCTTCCTCGCCCGGCGACGAGCCGCCATGTGTAAAAAATGTGATTCAACGAGGAATGCAAATAGTCAAAGTGTATTTATTCCGCAACAAACACACAAAGTTGCACTTTTTAACTTCTCTTGTCTGCTTTTGTCCTGCATTTTGCCTTTATGGGGTTGCTCTTGAGCTCCTTCCAGTTTATGGTTCGCCGCTGCCGGTGCCATCGCGCCTTCCGCGCCAACCTGGTCAAAAAGCAGGCGATGCTCCACTCTCCTGCCCACTTTTCGCCATTGATGCGACTTGCTCCTGCCTTCTTCGCGCAGCCTCAATGGGTCGGTGCACCCCCTCACCTTCAATGGGGGGTCATGGCCTGGGCTGGAAAAACCTGTCATCGCTGGCGTCATAGGCTAGTAGGACCCTCGCTCCTTCCGTTCTGGTGCCCGTAATCCCGTAAGATAGGTAATGTGTACACGTCGTAAAGGTGTCTGACCGTTTTCTCAATGTTTTGCTGGGCTCCTGGGCTGCTTCGTCTCATTTTACCCCCCGCTGCCTTTTGCACAAAAAGTCCCATTTGTAAAGCACCTATTCAGTTTTGACCTTTCCAACTCCTTACCCACTGATCTCTTTTTGAACCTCTTTATTTGCGGACACCAAGCGCCGATCTTTGCTCCTGCCAAAAGCGAAAAACGAGAAAGGCTGCCATAGCACCTTCCCCCAAAAAGCACCTACGCAATCTACGCCAATCTTCTCCACGCGAGTGGCCTGTGACCCAACTAGTAACGCAAGCGGACAGGGCAGTGACCCCTTCTGTGACAAAGCAGGAAGGCGCTATCGCTGGATCTTCCCACCACCACACTTCTTCCTTTTCTTCTACTTTTTTTTGCCTTTTTAACTCTTTCAACTCTCATCTCTCTCCCTTTCCCTATCCATCCCTTTTCTCGCATCCGTCGTCACATCAAAACATTGTATTGTGCAGCGTGGTTTTTCCTGTTGGCCGTTCTTGGCTTTGATTCTGGCATCCAATTACGGTCCCAATTAGCGGTCTATCCGACCCGCCCGAAGAACTTTTGGCGCCCTCTCTCGAGTTTTTGTGACCATCTCTGCCAGATATCTGAAGGGGACATTTCTCTTTTTCGTCATTTGCCTGCATCTTTCCCGTATTTGTTTCTCTCCCATCTCGACGTGTTCTAGTTTTTCATTTGTACGACTTGACCTCCTTTTGCAGACACCGCTGTCTGGTCCGACAAGCAGCCCCCAAAAGATCTCTGTACACTGCAACACACCACATCCCAAAAACATCATACTTGAGAAGAACACACAACCACCGCAGTTCTCTCTCGATTCGTTCCTACGCGTTTTATCTTTGACAACATCCTGCTTCAGCACCTGGCATCCGTGTCTCGTTCGACTTGCTTAACAAACCGCAGTGTCCGACGCGTCCGGAGTAGCCATCTTCCCTTGGTCGTTTTGGCCATCTCTCGACACTTGCTCTCGACTCACATCCTCATCACGACTCAGCCTTTCAAGCCGTCAGCATGTCGACAATACAACAACTCAAAAACTTTATCCGTCACGGTACGTCTCATCTAGCCATGCCTGTACTATTCGGATAACATCATACTAACCTCTCTGACAGGCAAGCAAGCCCGTGTCGGTGTCGATGACCAGAATCTGCGCAAGGATGCCACCA
This sequence comes from Intubia oerlemansii, assembly GCA_020002355.1. Taxonomy (NCBI): domain Eukaryota; kingdom Fungi; phylum Ascomycota; class Sordariomycetes; order Ophiostomatales; family Ophiostomataceae; genus Intubia; species Intubia oerlemansii. The sequence goes on from JAGKRZ010000373.1 coordinate 14,829, forward strand.
CAGCATCTGCTCGCAATTCTCCTCCGCAACAAGCAGCTCGCACATTCGTACCCGATGGCGCAAGTGATGCCAAGGCTGCTGCTGCTGCTGCTACCCAGCAGCCTGCACAGTCTACTGTGGCAGCACCATACCAGTCTGCTCCCAGTGTGCCTGAGATGATCCGCGTCTCTGATGCCGAGATTGCAAAGATTGTCGCCGAGGAGCGCGCCGGACGTGGCAAATTTCCCCGCTACCCGGGCCTCGAGCGTTGGGAGCTCGTTGACAAGATGGGTGACGGTGCCTTTAGCAATGTCTACCGCGCCCGTGACCGCACAGGAGCGTATCCCCACGAAGTCGCCATCAAGGTGGTTCGCAAGCATGAAATGAATGCAACACAGGTATGTGATATTTTATTTTCTATCTTTCTCTCTATCTACGGGGGTCGGCATCCTTTCTATGCCTCCCTTTTTGTCGCACCTCCTTCCCCTACGGAAGAGAGCAAGTGTCGTCCTGGGCAAGTTGTGCCTCAACCATTGGATCCCACGTTATGCTTCCCCCGTGCATAATATGGCCAAGCCCGCCGTTTGCCAACCTCTGTCGTCCCGATCGCTGGGAGACAGGGTGAAGACGCATTCGCACTTGTTTCCTCCTACATCATGCCCCGAGCTGGCGTTGCTTTTTTAAGAGAAAGAGAACAAAAAGAAAAAGACTTTTTTATGGCCAGTTACCAACGCCCGGGACTTTTTTTCCACCCCAAACTCTAGGGAGTCAACCACCTTCATCCCGACTTCAAGCCGAAGGTTCCAAAGGCCACTGAGGTAGGCAACCCCCCGGCGATTTTTTGCAAAGCTTGCAGTTATACTTGCACCTTTTCTGTTTATTTTGGCACCTTGGATTTCATTGCATTTGCCTCGCATTTCGTTTTGTATTTTTCTTTGCTTCTTTTTATGCACGCACTCCATACTATACTACGTGGGATCCAACTACACTGGCCAAATCGTGCCAGTGCAGATTTCCTATGTGTATCCTTGTTTTATTCCTTTCAGTCTTTTTGCTTCGCGACAAGCGTGGGGCGTTTGTTAAGCATCGCGTGCTAACATGTCTTGCCAATCAGCGCGCAAGTATCCTGAAGGAAGTCGCGATTATGCGGAAACTCGACCACCCCAATATCATCAAGCTGCTAGAGTTTACCGAGGTTGAGCAGTTTTACTACATTGTGCTGGAGCTCGCTCCCGGTGGCGAGCTTTTCCACCAGATTGTCCGTCTCACATACTTTAGCGAGGACTTGTCTCGGCATGTCATTATCCAAGTTGCCAAGGCGCTGGAGTACTTGCACGAAGAGCAGGGCGTCGTTCACCGGTATGTTTTGCAGCCCCCAAAAAAGACGAAAAAAAACAGAAAAGAAGAAGAAAAGGCCGTTCAGTCATTGTCTAACAAAACAGCGACATCAAACCTGAAAACATCCTGTTTTACCCAATACCGATGATGCCCTCCAAGCACCCCAAGCCGAAGCAAGCGGGTGACGAAGACAAGGTTGACGAGGGCGAGTTTGTCCCTGGCCTGGGTGCCGGTGGCATTGGCCAGATCAAGATTGCCGACTTTGGTCTTTCCAAGGTCATCTGGGAGACCAACACCCAGACACCATGCGGCACAGTGGGCTACACAGCGCCTGAGATTGTCAAGGACGAGCGCTACTCCAAGTCTGTGGACATGTGGGCGCTGGGCTGTGTGCTGTACACGCTGCTGTGCGGTTTCCCACCATTCTATGACGAGAGCATTGAGGCCTTGACGCAAAAGGTGGCTCGTGGCGAGTTTACTTTCCTGTCGCCGTGGTGGGACGACATTTCCAACTCGGCCAAGGACCTCATCACACACCTGCTGGATGTCAACCCGGAGCGTCGGTACACGATTACCGAGTTTTTGAACCACCCATGGATCAAGCAGTCGAGCCGTACGCCGCGCGATAGCAAGACCTTGACGCCTCTGACGGCTGTCAAGCCGCTGGACCTGGCCAAGATTGCCGATGCGGAGCGTATCGGCGATTTCCGGTCTCCTGGTGCCGTCAACCTGCGCGAGGTGTTTGATGTGGGCTATGCCGTGCACCGCCAGGAAGAGGAGGACAAGCGGCGCAAGAACCTGGGTACGCGGACACCCGGTGCAGTGGACCGCATGGGCGAGCTGGCCGAGGACGACGAGGAGTCGACCAACACGTCCGAGTCGTCGGTGGCCGCGGTGGCGAATGCCGGATACCGGACCAATGCCGATGACCTTGAGCACGGCATGCGCAAGGCCAACATCCGCGACCAGGACCACACGCACGCGTCTGAGCCGCGGGGCCGGGACCGTGAGCGGCAAGCAGCCCCTGCGCAGGAAGCCCGTGGCTACGGTCAGCACTCGGCCGCTGTGGCCGCCGCAGCGCGGCAGCAGATGCGCGACCACAACCGGCAAAAGGGTGCGTTTGAGCTGAATCTCAAGGGTGCCACGCTGCTGGGCCGTCGCGGGGCCAAGCAGGCTGCTGCACAAGCCGCATAGTGTACGACTGAGCAGCAGAGGGTCCGGAGGGATAACAGGCGACCTCGGCGTCGTGAGTTTCGTCAGTATCGCGAGTATCATCGCGAATATCGCGAGTATCGGGGATACAGGGAGTCTCGCAAGCCGCGAGAATACTTGGAGCCTCGATATGACAAACCGTACCGGGACCGCTGGGATCGTTCGAACCGCTGGAACCGCTGGGACGGGCACAGGTGTGCCGACTCGGCGCGAGTCGGCGGCCCATGTTTTTGTTGCGTCTCGGGAGGTGACTATTACCGACCATACTATGGCGACTGATACGACGACTACTTTTTGGTCCTGCATGTTGGACATGCCATCTTTTTTTGGACACTTTTTGATATTCGTTTGGGCTTGTATGTTTCTGGGTTCGACGGGGGGAGGTCTCTTGGTGATCTTTGGGATTTGCTATGTGTTCCATATCTGGATGTTTTCTGTCTTTTGTGTTTTGTGTTTGCTTTTGATGATGATTACCTAGCATACTGGCGTTTGTTGTCATTTCTGCGCGGCTTTTTTTCTCTCTTCTTCTTGTTTTCATTACACTCTTTTTTATATTTGGCCATGTCCCCTTCAGATCGATACGACGAGCAAAGATTGAATCTAGACCACATCTCAGCGGGGCTCCCATATCCATGTTCCATTATGAATCCTTCCGTGCAACGCTGCAGTAAGAAGGGTGCGTTTCGCTGCTGATAACCGGCATATCTACAAAATAGCAAGCACGGCAGTCTCCGCGCGTCAGATTCTTAATCTTAATTTGTAATTCGAAAAAAAAAAAAGAGTCATCGGCCTCATATGAATACGAAGATATCGCCTGCGCCATAATGCCAAGCTGCCGAACGGGGCCGTCATGGACCGAGCTAGGCCGTGCAGGGCCGTGCAGTGCCGTGTACTGTATTAACGAGCCGCCTCCCAGGGGCCATGGTAAAGCCGGTTGCAATTTAAGGTGCGCCGGCGTGGATCCGGCGTGGATCCAAGCGTGTCTGGAACTAGGAGCATAAATGGCACGAGAAATATAGCGAGGGGAGGCAAAGCTCTACGGAGTGCCGAAGCTACTCTTTACAGAGCTACCTACGGAGTGCCTACAATGGGACAGAGAGCTAGTAAATGCGGGGTGTTCCACTGAGGTCTGCCGCGACTGGGGCCTGCGACACGACCTACCTACCTACCTATATAGCGTGCCTTCCATTGTATGACGACGCCATATATAAAAGACGCTGCCTCTAAAACACATTGCAAGACACAGCATCTCACCAATCATCACCAAATATTCTACGCAACTCGCTCTCTCTCACACACACCATGTCTGTCGGCATTGCTCTTCTCGGCGCGGGCATCTTTGCCCAGGAGCAGCACCTGCCCGCCATCCGGGCCATTGACCTGTTCAGCCTCAAGGCCGTCTACTCGCGGTCGCAGTCTTCGGCGGAGGCGTTTGCCAAGAAGGCCAACGAGGCGTCTGGCAGCAGCGGCAGCAGCAGCCAGGTCGAGACGTACTTTGATGAGCCGGCGGTGGCAGGCCGCGGGCTCAAGGACCTGCTGGCGCGCGAGGACATTGCGGCCGTGGCCGTGGCCATGCCCATCAACCTGCAGCCGCCGGTGGTGCGCGCTGCGATCATTGCGGGCAAGCATGTGATCAGCGAGAAGCCCGTGGCGGACACGGTGGAGGTGGCCGAGAAGCTGGTGGCCGACTACGACAAGTTCAAGGACGTGCCGGCGCGGCCGATCTGGGCGGTGGCGGAGAACTACCGGTACCAAAAGTCGCTGCTGCTGGCGGCGGAGCAGGTGCGCGAGCTGCGGGCGCGCGGCGGACGGCTGGTCAGCTTTGGCATCACGGCCAACAAGTTTGTGCGCGCCGAGGGCAACAAGTACTTCCACACGCCGTGGCGCAAGAACCCGACGCACCCGGGCGGCTTCCTGCTGGACGGCGGCATCCACTACATTGCGGCGCTGCGGGCGCTGCTGGCCGAGGCCGACGCGAAGCCCAAGATTGTCAAGGTCGCCGGCACGATGGAGCAGCTGCTGCCGATCCTGCCGCCGGCCGACACGGTGCGCGCGGTGGCCGTGACCGAGGGCGGTGTGAGCGGTGTTGTCAGCGTGTCGTTTGGCACCGAGTTTGGCGACCCGCTGGCCATCTCGGTGACGACGACCGAGGGCATCGTGACCTGGCGCATGAACAGCGTCACCGTCTCGGCGCGCGATCCCAAGGACCCCAGCAAGACGGCCGAGACCGTGTTTGATTGCTCGTTTGACACCAACGCGGCCAACTACCCGCAAGACGAGGCCACGGGCGTCAAGGCCGAGTTCCGCGCGTTTGCGGCCAGCATCGCCTCGGGCAAATATACGGTCGACCCTCCTCAGTCGCCGGCCGAGGCCCTGGCCGATCTGCGTCTCATCGAGGCCATGTTTGACAGCGGCGCATCTGGTGCCCAGCCCAAGGAGGTCAAATAATAAGCCCCAATATAGCGTGCAGGTAAAACAAAAAAAGAAAGAAAATCCAACGAAATTAATAACATGAATAGAATTGTATGACTCTACGGAGTAGAGGATGGATACTTCCAGCGCTGTTGTTGGGGATGCAGACGCCGTGTACGGAGTTTCTACATCTTACATGGTGATGTTATTTGACTACTATTATTCCAACTCCACAGCATCATGTGACGCAATTTCTATACGGCGACTGCGATATCGCCAGGCAGCCGTTTTTTTCCAGCACACCATCTAATCGCTCCATCACACCTTCCTGATATGTGCTCGCCTCGGTCGACGCCCGAGCCCCCATGCGCACCCATCGCACCTGCCAAAAGAGACAAGACGATCGCCGCTAACGTGGTACCGAGCGGAGCTGTAGTGGACCTGCCCCTTCTCCACGTTCGCTAGCACACACGCCGTATCGGCCATATCTATTCGGGAGTTATTGCCCTGCTTCCTCTTTCTTTTCCCTGTTTCATCTCTTTCCTTGGTAGTCTGACGTCTCTTTTGTTTTGACATTGTTTCTCTTTCTTTCCTCTTCCCCTACCTTTTTTTAAAAAGGGGAGAGACGAACCACGACAACTCGTTTTGTTGACGGAATTTAACCCCTTCCCCATCAACAACATGGATGCCAAGGACGACTCTGGTCTTCCGCCCTACGCGGCCGCTGTCGGCCAATCTGGGCCGGCCTTGAACGTCTTCCTTCCCAATGCCAACAATGGCCTTCCTGGACCGAATGGCTTCCCTTTCCGCCACTACCGTCGTGCCATGCGCCGCCGTGCGCGTCGCATCCGCGCGGGTGCCATTCTCTTCTGCATTCTGTGCCTCGTCTACGCCTACTCGCGCACCCCGTCGACTGCTAGCACTGTCCTCTCTGTTGAGAAGCTGCAGGCCGATCTGGCCACTTGTGCCTCCTTCAAGGCTGCTCGCGAGGGCGCTTTCAACGCGCCGCCCACTGTGCAGCGCAGCCGCAATGCTCGCGCGCCCGAGAATGCACCGGCCACGCTCATCCGCAATGCCACTGTCTGGACCGGCGAGCCTGACCCTGCTCTGGGCGCCGTCTCCGAGGCCGAGGCCCGCGCCGGCAAGGGTTTCCGCTGGGTCAAGGCCGACGTCTTTGTCAAGGACGGCCTGATCAACCGTGTTGAGGCCAACATTGACGCTTCTTCGCTCGGCTCCGATGTCACTGTCTGGGAGGCCAACGGCCGCCTGCTCACGGCCGGCATCATTGACATGCACAGCCACGCTGGTGTCGGCTCGCTGCCCACACTCAATGGCAACAGCGACGACAACGAGGGCTCGTCCGACACGACTCCCTACGTCCGCAGCATCGACGGCATCCAGCCCCTCGACCACCAGATCCAGGTCATCAAGTCCGGCGGTGTCACCACCTCGCTCGTCCTGCCCGGCTCCGCCAACAACATTGGCGGCGAGGCCTTTGTCATCAAGCACGCCGTTGGCCCCAGCCAAGGCCGCCCTGAGCTCAGCATCGGCTCGCTGCTGGCTGCCCCCGACAGCGGCCGCCGCTACATCAAGATGGCCTGCGGTGAGAACGCCAAGCGCGTCTACGGCGACTTTGGCAAGCAGGGCCCCACGAGCCGTCTCGGTGAGGCCTGGGAGTTCCGCCACGCCTTTGAGCAGGCGACGGCCTATGTCACGGCCCAGGACGACTGGTGCGCCACGGCTGAGACCGCGGTGGCGTCGTCGGGCGAGGCCTGGACGTCGTACCTGAAGTCGTACCTGCCGCGCGACCTCAAGTGGGACACGCTCGCCGGCGTTATGCGCGGCACCGTCGACGTCCACACCCACTGCTACACCATCCCCGACCTCGAGTCCTTTGTCGGCTACACCAACGAGTTCAACTTTTCCGTGCGCGCCTTCCACCACGCCCACCAGACCTTCCTCGTCCCCGAGATTCTCAAGCGCGCATGGGGTGCTGACCGTTTCGGCGCCCCCGCTTCGGCCATCTTTGCCGACAACATGTTCTACAAGGCCGAGGCCATGGTCGGCTCCGAGCACGCCGGCAAGATCCTCTTTGACAGCGGTCTGACGCCCATCTACGTCAGCGACAACCCGGTCCTCAATGCCCAGCACGTCCTCTTTGAGGCCGCCAAGGGCTACCGCTACGGCCTGCCCTACCATGCCGCCCTCGCTGCCGTCACCACTGCGCCTGCTGAGCGTCTGGGCCTCGGCGACCGCATCGGCCGCATCAAGCCCGGCTTCGATGCCGATATCGCCGTCTGGGACAGCGACCCGCTGAGCGTTGGTGCCGCCCCCGTCCAGGTCTGGATCGACGGTGTCCAGCAGTTTGACAGCCCCTTTGAGAACAAGAAGGAGGATGCCACCGAGCCCATTGTCCCCAACGAGAAGCTTGGCGACATTGCCGAAAAGACCGTCGAGGTGTCTGACAATGTCGTCTTTACCGGCGTCACCAACGTTCTCCTGGACGGCTTTGACGATGTCGTTGCAGCTGCTGACGGTAAGCCCTTTGCTGTGGCCGTGTCGGGCGGTGCCATCACCTGCGTCGGTGCCTGTGTCGAGCACATCGAGGCGGCCAGCCAGTCGGGCGACAAGAGCCGCCTCGTCGAGCTTGAGAATGGCTACCTGGCCCCCTCCTTCACTGCTTTTGGCTCGTCGCTCGGTATTCACGAGATTGACGCCGAGAGCGTGACGAGCAACGGTTTTGGCAACAAGTTTAGCCGCGCCATTGACGGCATTGCCCTGGACGGCAACAAGCTCCACGTCGCCCACCGCTACGGTGTGACTCGGGCTGTCTCGGCACCTGTGCGCGACGGTGTCTTTACCCACTTTGGCACCAGCGTCGGTTTCCTGACGGGCGCCGAGCACAAGCTTATTTCGGGTGCTATTTTCGTACGCGATGCTGCCGTCCACTACACGCTGCTGCCCGAGGACGAGTACAGCGATGAGAAGCCCTCGCTGTCGACGTCGATCGGCGAGCTGCGTGCCAAGCTACTTGCGGCCATTGGCGACAAGACTGTCGGCAAGAGCGACGTGGCTGATGAGATGGACGAGACGGACGAGGTGGATGCTGCTGGCAAGAAGAAGAAGCACGCAAAGAACGGAAGGCACGGAAAGAACGGCAAGAAGGACAAGAGCAGCGCTGAGCTCTACAGCGAGGCTGCCTTTTTGGAAGAGGTTGTCCGCGGCAAGCTGGCTCTTGCCATTACGACGCACAGTGCCGACACGATTGCGACGCTGCTGGACCTCAAGCACGAGGTCGACAAGGTGTCGGGCAAGTCGATCCGTCTGGTGATTGTCGGCGGTGCCGAGGCTCACCTGCTGGCCCACGAGCTGGCCAAGGCTGATGTCGGTGTCGTGCTCGCGCCCATGCAGTCGTACGCCACAACCTGGGACCAGCGCCGCGCTCTGAGCGGTGCGCCCCTGACCAACGGCACCTCGGTCGATGTCCTGGTCGACGCCGGCGTGACGCTGGCTCTGGGTCTCGAGGAGGACTGGCTGCTGCGCGATCTGAGCCTGCTGGCTGGTATCGCCTACCACAACGGCGGCGGTCGTCTGACGACCAAGCAGGCCCTGGCTCTCGTCTCGAGCAATGTCGACAAGCTGCTGGGTCTCGCCCACGAGGAGGACAAGGCGGCTGCCGGCCACTTTGTCGTCTACGAGGGCAACCCGCTCGACATTGACGGCCGTGTCAAGGCTGTCGCTGGCGGTCTGGGCCGTCTGCAACTGTTTGTGTAAAGGGGAGGAAGATCCCAGTATAAAGAGTAGTCCTTTTTTGAGAGAGTATGTGTTTGTGTGTGCGCGAATGTCTATATCTTTTTTATCGCTGTTTACAGTAGTTGTATATTATCCAAATTTAAGAAGAGTAGCATACATCATCGCTGAAGAAAAGGAGTGAGTGAGTGAGAAAGAAGTATACAGTGTTAATACAGTGTATATTCAACATTTAATACTGTTTAAGAGATGTATGGATACTCGCATATCGTTGTAGTGAATATTCCATTTCTGGACTAGCGGCCGCCAGCCTTTCCCAATGTCGCGTTGATTCGAAAGAAGCTTCACGTTGCGACAGCCAAAGAAGACGCACGAGTATAGTAACGACGCAGCGAACACGACGGCGAAAGCTGCAAAATTAACAACGACGAAGTCGACAACGATAGCACCTTTCGCGGCACGTTGACAGCAGTTCCTTCACCCCCCCCCCCCCCCCCCCCCCCCCCCCC
>JAGKRZ010000374.1:0-24016 GCA_020002355.1 Intubia oerlemansii
TTTTTTTTTTTTTTTTTTTTTTTGCTTCTTTTCGGGCGAATTCAAATAATACTTGCTAGAAATCAAGTAATATTTTTGTTCTGCATTTCGTGTTCATTCAAATGAAACTGTTGTTTAATTTTGGTATGTTTTTTTCTTAATAGGTATAAACACAATTACCGTTTATTTACCATTAACTCATTAGGTGATATTCAATGAAACGACATCCATCCGAGAAGCTCTCAAACACGGGCTCACAAATACAATCACTGGACTATTGAGTAAGTGGCGGGCTAGACTGAGCCAGATATGGTTGCTCCAATAGTACCTACCCATTAATAATATTAATAACAATGAAAAACCACAGACGGTCAAGTATCATGAAGCTGAAGTAAGAAAGCATCAAGTGTATGGAAAAGATCCCGTCATGGCAGACGCTAATCACGAGGTGTACGCAGAATCAGCCTTGCTTCCACGCCGTGATGCGTTATATATACAGAGCCTAGGGCGTGGGACTGTGAGAATTCAAATGTTGTAGCCCATCACTAACGTATAAAACCAGAGCGAATATATTGAGTGTCATCTCAAAGTCCTCTAGACAAATATGTCGCGGGAACAAGCCACTCGTGAAGCTCGTAGCTTCTTTCATACAAGACTACTGTTCGATATCAGACCAGCCGTTGGCTGGCAGACGATTGCTACAGGGCAGGGCCGTCCAGCCCATCCGCGAGCCAGACTACCACAAACCAGTTAAAACGATCACCATCACTCGTTGCCCAAGTAACACGCGACTGTCCTGTTGGCCTAGCCACAAACCAGTAGCCAGCTCGTATGGGATATGAGAACACAGACTGGTCATACAAGCCATATAATGCGTCGTCTCATGTAAAGCACGTACAAGAGTCCCTACTATGCGAGTTACGATGGCTTGTAGGACCACACCTTGGCGACAGAGGAAGCACAGCCATTTTTCTCAGGCGGATGCCTGCTATCGTGCCATGCCACCGACGGGACCTTGATGAGATAACTGCATGCAAGCTGTCCTTTGACCACACGGTATCTTTTCCCGTCCCTGCTGTACTGGAATACGATGTATACATGTAAGTGGTATCTTTGAATGTGTTCTTGTTGATTTCTCGTGGTGGGAGTTTTCTGGAGAGTGCGCTCACAATGAGCTATCACGACATCGTGATGTCGGCATAGATATGTCTGCTGGCCACGCATGTCTCGTTTCCTTCGTGGCACTATTATTGCTACCCAGTGGTGTAGGTTCCAGCCGTGCAGCATCTGTTGCCGATCCCATTCACATCCCGCTGGAGGCAGCCGTGTCTCCCTTACCGCGTTGACCGAAACGTGCTGCAGGCCCTGTCTCAGATATAGCGCTTTGCACAGTGGCCATTTCTTCCAGATGCACCAAGACAACGTCTCCGTCTTGCATCTGCGGCTTACCAGACAATACACGTATTTATCACAGCACGAATGATGTTCCTCCACCGCTGCCATTGCTGTAATCTCGCAGATGGCAGACAAAACCAAGCTGCAGACCAAAGGACGCCTCCTATTTTCCGACGCAAGGGATGGTAGCTGCTACTAGTTTGCTATTTGTTCACAAAAAATTTACAGAGGGACAAACTCTCTTTCACCAAAAAAAAAATGTGCGCATTTGTGGGTTGAGACTTGCATTTTAATGGTTTCGGCAGACACGGCTCAGAGGGTTGCAGTGCATTTCATCACGAGCCGTTGTGTGCGACGTCGATGCCGCGCAACAGGAACCGCAACAAAAAAACCGAATAATTAATATGTGAAAAGACGTCAAAATCAAAGGACGGAATGGACATCTTTTTTTTTTTTGAGACGTGCTGCAATAGACAATGTGCGAGCCCAGCCACCATGAAGTATTTCCATTTTTTGATAGTTTTTTTTTTGAAAAAAAAAAAAAAAAACCCCTCTCTTTTTTGGTGTATACGAGTACCTACGGAGCATATGTAGCACCTTTGTTTCTTTTTCCGACTTTCTCTACTGTGGTTCTCACACTGCTCGTGTCTTTTTCCCCTTTCGTCCTTTGCAAGTCCCGAAGCTTTACGATGTGGACGATTATCAAAGTATGGAGTACTCCACTCCATAAGGAACAAAAAAAAAAAATAGGTAGCACGCTCTAGACTGGTTCAAATGGTGGCCGGCCAGTGGTGTGTCGTTCTGGGCGTCCCTTGCGTGGAGAGAGGGAGAAGATCGGCACGCGTGTGATTCTCTGCAACTTGTTCCCATCCCTACCCCTTTTGGGGGGGTCCTTTTGAGCGTTTAAGCTGGAAAACGTGTGAAACTGTGGCAGGCGAAAAAAAAAAAGCCAAAGAAAAAGAAAAAAAAAAAGGCACAAAAAGAACGAAAATATACAAGCTCGGCAACTAGAGTAGACTTACTTCATAGCTTGAACTTTCTTTTCGTTTTTGCTGCTGCTGCGTCGTTTCCTCTCTTAACGTCAGCAATGCTTCTTTTTAGAGGGTTTTGCGCAGCAACTTCCTTCTGGAACAATGCACAATTCAGGCACAGCCCTTTTTGCAAGACGTTTTCAGGGGAAGATTAGAGGGGCCCTGATGCTTGTCAACAGGGTGAGATGAGACGCAAGTCATTGCGCTGCAAGATCCCATATTCCATGTACTCCGTACGAGACTGGAGTAAGATACCTAACATATAGGGGTTTCCATACTCTGTTGCTCCGTACTGGACTGTACGGAGTATCTTACACGTACCTACTCATACGATAAGATACATGTACATGTGAAGACGGGCTGGGCATACCCCTGCCGGTGCTGTTTTTACATTCTCCGTTCGGCCATCTCCCTGTCCGACAGCACGATTGCCTGCCCTTCATTGTTTGAGACTGTCACTTTTTCCCTTGCTGTCCCGCCCGTTGCTCATTGAAGGAGTGTTTCAGAACCACATGCAAGACGTGGGGAAACAAGTCCACAGCGTGCAGGGATATTTTGTGTGTGTTTTTCTTAACGGAGACGAGTACATGTACATGTATCTTACTGTACTCGTAAGATACACATACAAACGATACATGTTTTGTGCCTTTTTGCCAGCCGTATTTTTGTGCAACTTCAAAAGGGCCGGCCGCAAGAAGCGCAGTTTGAATGGGTTGCCGCAATGCCGGGGGGTTTTTTTTTGTATGCATCTCCTTTCTTTTGGCGCCTTGTTGGAGCATCATATTCATCATGCCGATGAGCTGCGGGTGGATTTGCTCACCACTCACGTCGCACGTTTCTCGACGCGCTATGGGAGTACTACTACGTATGTGCGACCTGTCAAGAAAACACGGCGATGTAACAACGCCAAGACCCGAGAATTGTGCCGCGTTCTCCTGCAAGGTGCATACGAGTTGGTGTGCATCAAATGGCAAAAAAAGGAACTCTCAGTGAAGCGAATGGCTCGGAAAGCTGCCATTACTATTCACCAAAAAAAAAAAAAAACGGCACAAAAAAAATCGGACGCGAGGGTGCATTGGTGTGCAGCAAATCTATGCAGTTCTCATGCAAGCGGGCACAGACAGAGTTTGTACAAAATGATTGGGTTCTCGGGGAACGAGAAGGCGACAGACCTACAGATAACAATGACTTGGCGGTTCGTCGATGGCGGCCGATATGCACATTTTTTTTTACGATCCCGTTGTGTGTCTGAAAATTTTCCGCGGCGAAAACGCACAGGAGAAAATCAAGTGAGACCGGCAAGATAGAAAAGCACCATATTGCAGCATAATGCATCAAGGAAAGGGAGAGGAAATGGAGGTATACCTGGGCAAGCAAGGGGTGAGAGATGGACCACACAGCTCAAAAAGGACACGAGCTCGTGATTCGGCTAGAAGATGCATGTCTTGGACTATTTTTCTTGTTGTTGCTTGCAGCATTGTTTGCGACGGCCGTCGGAGACTGTTGAAAAGACGACGCGTCCGTTTCCACATTGTGTGTACTCCGTACGGAGAACGGAGCACGGATTACGCACTCGTTCTTGTTTTGCAGCTCGATCTTGGTGATAGGAGAAAAACGTTAAAAGGGGAAGATGGGTACACTTTTTTTTCTTTCTTCTTTTTTTTTTTCCTTGGCCATTTTTTCCACACGACCCGCAGGCCCCTGTACCGGGATGCTTTGGGAAACTGAGCTGCAGTCGTGAGCGAAAAAAAAAAATGAAAGGCAAAGCAATCAGATACGAGTACGGAGTACATGCGTTTTGCTGTCTCCATGAAGCTCCAGTAAAGCATTGTTGGCCTTCTTGGTCCAGGGTCCAAAGAGAGAGCAATCTCACACATGGACGCATGCGCAATTGCTCGCGACCTTGGGCTGAACTCCCTGTTTCAAGAACACTCAAAAACAGCACGGAGTAACACACCTGCCCTCGTCCATGCAGTTCGGGGGGAAGAGAGAGGGGGGGGAAGGGGGGGGGGGAACAGGAGTAGACTCCACAGAACCCATCACACCCTTGTCATTGACCTGGGATCGAGCTTTGCACAACCTGCTGCCGTTGCGACAAACCCATCCCTCTCGGTGGGCTTGTCTTGTTTGGCGTGTTTCGGCGGCGCCCCCCGTACTCCTGGGACCGTTTTTGACGTGTCTGCAGGGCAGCGTTGTGTTTCTGTGGCTCTTCTGCAGCGGGCATGTGCCCCCCTGACGTTTTTTGACCTTTTTCGGTCTGTCGCTTTTTTTTTTTGCCTTGCCCCCTGTGCGTCGCGATTATCGTCACGTCTCGCGTTCTTGTTTGCGATCGAGACTTGGCTTTGTTTAACATCGGCCAAACCAATCTTGACCACGACGTTGAACGACCGCACCTATCATCTCAACACTTTTATCGACAGAATTGCCCGCATCAAAACGCACACTTTCCATGCCAATGGAACTCACCCGTCCCAACGACATCACGGCGCGCGTTTTCTTTGCTCTCTGCATCAAATAGAGAGACTCTTTGGTTATTCAATTGTCGCTCCGGAGACCGACAGGAGCATCACCGGAATCCATTTTGCCCGGCTTCTGAATAGGGGGTGGCCCCGGAAACACAAAAGTCCAAAAAAAAAGAACAAAAAACAAAAACAGAAAAAGGACACAGAAAAAGGACTGGACGAATCCCACTGTGATTGCGCCTTCCTCTCGATAAGGGGCACACGATTATATCGAAGACTTCTTCGGAAAGAACGACCGAGACGAACACAGCCAGCAGAGGCAGGAACGACCCGAGGTCATGTTTTCTACCGTCGACGACTCGAACAACGCTGCCTCCCGCAGCGTGAGGAGCGATGAGGCACCTTCTTCTCCGCTGGTGCTGTTGAGCGCCAGCGAAGAACAGCAGCAGTACGGTGCAGAATCTTCTGCGCATGACGGACCGCCAGACCAGGGCCTCCTCGAGATGCACCGCAAGAATCACAGCGCGTCCAAACTGCCCGCCTTCCGGTTTGCCGATTTGCGCAATGAAGCTCTGGTGCCGCCGGCACTCGTGTCACAGGAAGCGCAACCAACGCCGGGGTCGCCAACTGCTGCTAGCGCGCTTTCCTCTGCAGGTGCAGCCGTTGGACAGGTACCCGGCGATGTACCCGTCGACGTACCTGGCAAAGTACTTGTGGAGGTACCTGGCGAGGTGCGACCACGCGGTGACGGGGCCCCACCGGCTACAGCTGCAGCGCGCCGCGATAGCGCTGGCAGCGCCAAAGCAGTGGCGGGCCCTAGCGAGGTTGGTCCTTCTGGCAGCAGCAGCAGCAGCAGCAGCAGCGCTAGTGGCCCTGCACAAGTCCCACCCGAGTCTTTCCACGGGCAGCACGAGCACTTTGCTGCCCAGTCTTTTGAGTCTGACCCCGGCCCTGCTCCTGAGTCCCTTAGCACAGGCACTAGCAGCACTAAAGGCCTGGCCCGCCCGAGTCCAGTGGGCACTGACACTGACTCTGCTGGCGGTAGTGGTGGTGGTGTTTCCCACGCGCCAATGTTTCAAAATCCTGCCGTTTCCTCTTCGCCTTCTTCTCTACCACCCTCTTCCTCAAGCCCCATCCACACCAGTGCGGACCAGCAAGCCCCCCAGCATTCTTTGCCGTTGGCCGCCGCCGACTCTTCCTTTTCCACCAACACCACCACCACCACCACCACCACCACCGTCGGCACCGCCGCCATCTCCTCTTCTTCCTCTGTCGCTGCGTCTGCCGCTGCAGCCCCTTTTCCCGCAACAATTGCCATTCCCTCCGCCTCTTCATCGGCCACTCCTTCACCATCCTCGACCGACTCGACCGACTCGACCGCTTCCCACGCCTCAAACACCTCAAACACCTCAAACCCTTCCAGCGTCTCGCATTTCTCCGCTGCTTCAATTGCCGCATACTCCTCCACGACCAGCTCGACCGCCGCCTCCACTGCTGCGTCGCGCTCGTCGGCTTCGCTGTCGCCCGCCACTTCGTCGTCCTCGGCCATCTTCACCCCCCCTCAGCGCCCAGCCTCCTTTCCCTGCTCGCTGCCCAAAGTCATTGTCTCCGCTGCCCACGCCGGCCCCGTCCTGCTCACCGCATCTCCTCCGTCGTCGGCGCCCTCGTCGCCTGTCTCTTCCGTGCACTCTATTCAATCGCCCTCGCCTCGCAGCGCGCGCTTTGGGCACCATTCCCCTGCCGCCTCGCCCACATCGCCCACGTCACCCGTCTCGCCCAAGCCGCACCGGACGCTGACCGACCCGGTGCACTTCCGGGCCTCCAAGCGCCTCTCGCTGCCACAGCCCCGTCGGGCACGCCTTGTTTCTGGCGATCGGTCAGACGGCTCGCACAGCGACACCGAAACATTTGAGACATTTACATTTGCGTCTGCAGAAAAGAAAGACAGAAGAGACAGCACAGAACAAAGCGACCGCAAGGACGCAAAAGACAACAAGGAAACAAAAGACGGCAAAGAGCGAAAGCGTTCTTCTGCTGGACGCTACGACGTGCAGATCGTCTCGGCCCCCGGCCAGCTTACAGAGGCGCCGCTCACCGACGAGCCTCTCTCGCTGACGCCCGTCGACGGCCACGACAACAACATCGACGCCGAGCTCGACGACCTCGACCACATCCGCCAGCTTGTCCATCTCGAGCAGCTCGAGCAGCTGGAGCAGCAGCTCGCACACTCGCCGCCCCAGCCGTCCTCCTCCGATGACAGGCGCAAGCCCGCTTCCCGGCCACCGCTCTCTTTCCGCCGGCCTCGCCACGATCCCGGCTCTTCGTCCCGCGTCGTCATCCCCCCTATTCGCTCCTTCCGCTCTTCTGGCTCGCGCAAGAGTCTCGGCCTGGCGGACATGAACCTGCGCGGCGTCTTTGACGACGCCGACACTGCCGCCGCCCCGGATGGCGCTCCTCTCGAACCCCAGCAGCGCGCCCGCACCCTGCGTGCTCTCGAGGGCCGCTCTGGCGATCCAGACACAACCGCCGATATTTTTATGAACATTGCCCGTGAAGACGCTGCTCGGCCTCGTCCTGCCGAACAATCTGTCGAAGATGCCAACTCTGTATGTCTACTGCCGTTTGCTTTTTTGTTTCTTTTTGTTTCATTTTCATTTTTTTTTCATTTTTTTGTTTCCCTATTTCTTTTATCAATCCTCCCTTTGCCCGCCCTGCCCCGTTTCTTCTTCTTCTCCTTCTTCGCCTTCTTCGTCTTCTTTCATCTAAATTCTGCATCCTTTGTTCGTCCCGTACCGCCTTTTCTCTTCTCATCAATTTTGTCTCCACACCTTTCCACCCCTCGAGATCGTCATCGATGGCGCCCAACTTCACATGCCCCCATGTCTCTGGTGTCACACCCAACCAATGACAAAAGCTTGTCGAATGTCTTACCGTCTGATATTTTGAGGCCTTTTTTAGTTTTTTTGCCCTTTCCCGGTTTTTTTTTGTCTTTATTCACTATTTGTGCCCGTCATGCAGGCTGCTGCAAAAATATTCCGCTTTCCCCCCCACCTATCCGAGTCGCAGACATATTGCCTTGGGTCAAATTGTGTCTGATTCATTGGGCTATTGGGCCGCATTTACCTTACGGCAAAACTTGCCTCTTTATTTTATGTATTTTTTCTCTTGTTATCTCCCAACTAACCAGGCCTTTCTTTCATTACCCCCCTGTTCATAGTCCCGCGTTGCACGCTCATCTACCCAACGCCGCCCATTCTCAGCAGCCGTTCCCTCCCGCCAAAACTCCTCCCCTCCCCAGGTTACACGCCGCCATTCAGACCAGCGCGAGACGGCGCGTCAACGACGGCATGCCGATGACCAGTCAGGTCAACAGCACGACACTCCTCTCCGTGGTATCCCGCTTCCGTCCGAACGAGTCATGCGTTCAGCTACGATGCAGTACCGCGAGTCGGGCCGCGCACGCACCGTCGTTGCAGCTACACGCCCCTCGCCCAGCACGCCGCGCACCTCGGCCAATTACGACACGGCATCAGAGGTCGGCACCAACTACTCCCGCCGTCGTCCTTCGGTCTCCGAGACAGGCGCGGGTGTTCCCATGCCCCCGCGCGCCACATCCATCAAGGCTGCCCATGCTTTTGGCCGCACGTACAACTCTTCACCGCTCGCACCGCGCAACACGGATGCACACAACAAGCCAGACGGTGCCGAGCCTGGCCACACTGGTCTCGGCATCGGCGTTGAAGGTACCGAGTCGTCTGGATCGACAGCTGCTCCGTCCACAGTATGGGACGAGCTCGATGACCTCAAGTCGCGTATGAAGCGCCTTGAGCTCTCCGGCAAGATCCCCGCAACGTCGGGTGCTGCCATGTCTCGAGTTTCTGACGACCGGCCGCGCACTGCCACAACGAGCGCGACAACTCTCTCGGGTTCACCCAAGCGCAACGCAACGGGTGGGCAGGCAGCCGATGTTCGCAGCACGACCTCTTCCCAACAGAACCAGCAGGGCCAGTCGGCACAGCAGAGCATCCAGCAGGCCCAGCAGCAGCAACAGCAGCAGCAACAGCAGGCTTCTGCCCTGCAGCACCAGGGCCCACTCTCGCCAGTGCGCCGGTTTGAGGGTCACCAGCCAAACCAGCCCATCCTCCTTTCTGCCCTGCAAAAGGCCCGCCCCCTTATTAGTGATGAGGTGTACTCGGCTATTGAGACAGCGGCAACCGAGGCACTGGCTCTCTCCCAGATGGTCGGCGTGGCTGGCCAACCCGGTCCCATCTCGAGCGGTGCCAGCACGATTGGTGGACACGGCATGACGACCACAGTCACCGACCGTCAGCTCCGTCGCAAGGCCGATAGCATCTGCCGCAGCTTGACGGAGCTTTGCCTGGCTCTCAACGACGAAGCTGTTCAGCGCAAGGCAAAGGCCTCCGCACAAGCAGCCGTGGCTGCAGCTCATGCCCACGTCCAGGCGGGTGCTGCTGCCGGCACGTCTGCAACTACAACACCCCAGCACCAGCAGTCGCAGCATTACACCGGGCCGGCTGTCCACACTCCTCAGACTCTCATGTCACAGGCGACACATCAGGTCCAGTCGCAGCGTACCCAGTCGCAGGCTCAGCAGCAACAACAGCAGCAGCAACAGCAGCAGCAGCAGCAACAACAACAACAGCAACAGCAGCAGCAATACCAGCATGCCACTCAACCGCCGCAATTGCAGACACCGCAAATGCAGCAGCAGGATGACTCGGCATCGACGGTTGTCAGTCCTACCAGCACCAACAAGGCCTTTGCTTCTTTGGCCAGCTCTCGCCGCGCCGCCGCCGCCGCCGCTGCCGCCGCCAACCCTGCCCTGGAGCCATTGCAGGTGCCTCAAAAGGCGCAGCCCAGCCCTCCTCGGGCGCCTGTCCGCTACGACCAAGACCGCCGCACATCGACCTTCCTCGCTACGACCGCTTTGCCGACACCTCGGTTCGCACTCGGGCCGCCTGTCTCCGGCGAGAACATGGGTCGTCGCTCATCGCTGATGATCTCGCGTACACGCCGCGCTGCATCAGAAGAGCCGGAAGAGGCTTCCCAGGCGGCTCTGGCCGGTCGCCGGTCGTCACTTTTGCGCACCCGCCGTGCTGGAACGGAGGAACCCGAAGAGGTGCGCAAACCCTCACTGCTGCTGCGGTCCCGCCGGACGATTGCCTTGGCAGCAGATGAAGACGACGAGGAGGCACCGGCTGGCCACCAGCCGCTGCGGTCCGCCTCGCGCGCCATTACCGAGGTGGCTGGAGCCCGTGCATCGCGCCGCGAGTACCACGGCGCGACGCGGGAATACCACGCGCGCGAATACCACCCTCGCGAGTATCCGTCGACGCGCGAGTACTACCACCTGACGCAGAGCCAGCAGCAAGCGGTGCAAGTACTGCACGCCTCGAGCACAACACCGGCGCTTTCGGCCGTGTCGACAACGTCGACGGCAGGCGCACCGGATTCTGACCGGAATGTTCCCCTCCATCCTGCTCCTCTTGGGTCGTCGGCTCTGCCGCGGAGACGACTTGTGCCATCCAGCCTGAGTGCGCGTCTGGTCACGCCGCAGACCACAACGACGGCCGTGACGGCATCCAGCTCGGCGACAGCAGCAGGCACTGCAGCGTCTGCTGCTGCTGGCCGTCGGTTCCTCGAACGGTCAGCACCAGACCACGAGGCGGCCATGGTCGCAGCCGACAAGCTGATCGAGGAGCGCGTTCAGCGGCAGACGTCGCTGGGCCCGACGGCGTTTCTGACGCGCGGTGCTAGCGTGAACCGGCGCCTGCCACGGGAATCAACGACTGCGCCGTCCATGGCCAACATGTCGTCAGCAGCGTCCCAGGTGGGCGGCTACCGCTGAGCGGTATCGTCCTCTTGGTTCTTCCTTCTTCCCTTCCCGTGCATTAATGTTTTTTTGATTGTGGTTCTGAGCCATGTTTTTGTATAACGTGATCACGAAGGCACTGGCGCGCGTTATTCTTTTCTTTATGTTCTTTTGTTTTATTTTTCATTGTTCCCTCCCCTCCTCACTCTTCTCTTCTTGATGTCCTGGTTTGATCTGGTCACTTAATTTTTCTTCGCTTCTTCTAAATGTTTTTTTTTTGTTATTTTCCTTTCCTTTTTTTTTGGCGGGGGCGTGCTTTTCTTGCTTTTCCTGTTGCTGTTTTTGATCCCTTTCCTCTTTTTTTTTCTCTTTGCAGTGGCGTTGGCATTGTCTCTTTTCTTCATCGTATCGTCGAGTGTTTTTTTTCTCCTGTTTCGAGTCCCCCATTGTCAGTCATCCTTGGACGTTCTCATTCTCACTGCTAGCAAAATGTTTGTTTTCTTGGACTGGCGAGAATGCCTCTACACCAAATCCAGCTTGATGCTCTCCATATATCATTACGGTTATATATATATATATACATCTATACGTTTTGCAGTTTTAGCTTTGGATGTGTATCTTAAGTAGCCCCTTGCCCCGTGACTTTTTGACGAATCGTGTATAATAGAACATCGTATCGTATACCTATCCTGCTCGTACAAAGTATTGTGTTTGCGTCCCGCTGTAATTACAGGCCTTGTTCCCGGTGACTCAGCGATGAGCTTGTATTTTTAGCGCAAGGCTGATATCACCCCCAACCCTTGGCGCTAAAACTACCTCTGTGACTTTGACGCCCAGCGCAAAACGGTTCAACCTCACAAAAGCAATCTACCTCGAAGCTTGTATATACAGCGCTCCTTTTTTTCATCATCATTCGTTTATTCTGCCTATTCAGATCAGCACACTTTGAAAGCAGCAACAAATTTTTACCGCATCTTCTGACAGCCACGCTGCTCTCCTCGTGGCCGGGTCATGGACGACTACACCAATACGGAAGCGCTTGCAGCGCAGCACATGCCACGGCTGTCATCTATGGGCGGCAGTGATGGTGGCCGGGGAGGACGTGGTGGAAGAGGGCGTGGCGGTGGTGGCCGTGGAAGAGGAGGAGGCCGAGGAGGGGTCCGAGGAGGAGGCAACGGTAACGGCGACCGCAACACGAGCATCAGTCGGGCCATGTCGAAACTTTTGCGACATCAGGCGACGGCAGCAGGCATTGATCTCGACGCCGAGGGGTTTGCCTCGCTGGACAAGGTGCTGGCATGGGGTCCGCTGCGGTCGATGAAGGTGACGCTGGCCGAGGTGAAACATGTCGTCGCCATCGACAGCAAGCAGCGGTATGCACTGAAGCTCAAGGAGGCTGCTGTCCGTGGGACAAACAAGGATGGCCAGAGCGAGAGTGAGAGCGACTCTGCCGAGGACTATCTGATCCGGGCCAACCAGGGCCACAGCATTGCCGCGGTGGTGAGCGATGCGGGCTTGCTGACGGCTCTGGACGACGCGACAAAACTGCCGGCGGTCGTCTGCCACGGAACGTTTTTTGCCTTTTGGCCTGCGATTGTGGCGTCGGGCGGTCTCAAGCGCATGACGCGCAACCACGTGCACCTCGGATGCCTCGACGAGCCGATCGCCGACCCGGCCACGCAGCCCGTGATCCCTGGGCTGCGATGGGATGCGCAGGTGATGGTCTATGTCGATGTGGCGCGCGCACTGCAGGACGAGCCGAGCATCAAGTGGTGGCGAGCAGCCAACGGGGTGATCCTGACAGAGGGCAATACGGACGGCATGGTTCCGAGCAAGTATTTCAAGCGCGTGGTCACGAGCAAGGAGGGGGCCAAGCTCCTCCCGAGAGGGACAGAGCAGCCGCTCGTTCTCTGGGAGAATGGCCAAAAGGTGGCCGACCTGCCGGCGGAGACGGTGTCTCAGGCCAAGGCACCGGCCAACAAGCAAAAGATGCTCCAGCAAGCAGGAGGACAGGCAGGGCAGAGAGGGCAGACAGGGCACGCATCAGGAAATGTGGCAGGCAATACAGCAGTATGAAGACGATGATAACATAGACGTTATGGAATGCTACAAAAACGAAGTTTAGTTATATTCAACCGAGATGCTAAGAGATGCTAAGAGATGCCAGGAAATGCCAGGAAATGCCAAGAAATGGTATACAACGTCGAAATGAATGCAAATGGTTTCTATATCTACCATGAAGATGGCCCAAACCTTTCTCCTTCGGGCAGGACCACCTGGATGGCCGTTCCCTTGTAGTCCATGGTGGTTGTGACAATGGTATTGCCCCACCACTGCGGCGGCGAGATGTCGTTGAGGGTAAAGGCAAAGAAAATGATAATGGTACTGAGGGCGAGGCCGAGATCGAGACCAGACGCCGTCAGGAAATTGAGACGCGACCACCATCCGGGGTATCGACGACGAACGACAAACTGGAAAACAAAGCCCACAAACCCCCAGGTCAGATAGTTGAGAGGCGTGGCGGGAGGGATAAAGCCCGAGCCGCCAAAGATGAGGGGCGCAATGAGAAAGGAAAAGATCTTTTTGTTGGGCCAGCGACGGGCAGCCAGGTAGAAAATGAGAGGCGTGACGGCGCCAATGGCAAAAAAGATAAAGAGACCGCCGTAGATTTGGCCGGGAGAAAACATGCGCGCAGGGCCGAGCAGGCCCCAGATGACAGAGGCCGAGTAAAAGACGCGGCCGCCGGGGCAGGTAAAGTGCGCGGGCTGGTCGAGCTCGCAGACGTTGTCAATCGCGCCCAGCGCAAGGTTGAGGACGATGACCTGGACGGTGCAGGCGACCGTCGTGGCCACGACCTGGGCGGTGAACATGGTGCGCGGCGGGATCTTCATGTAGTGGCCAAACTTGAGGTCGCTGGTGAAGCTGAGCGACTGGGACATGGCAATGTAGCCGTACGTCTTGAAGAGCATCAGGCCCAGGGGACGGCCGGGCTGCAGATAGCCGTAGACGAACTCGGTCAAGACGTTGAGGCCGATCTGGTTGTTGGTGACGGCCTGGATGATGCCAATGGGCAGCGCAAAGGCATACGCGATGACGACAGCCAGCAAAAACGCCCACCACGTCATGGTCGTCGGGTAAGCGACGACGGTGTACAGGCCGATGCCCAGCATCCAGACAAAGAGGGTCATGTACCACCACGTCGGCGCCTCGGGATACTTGGACATGAGCTTCATGTGGATGTCGGGGGCCTCGCCGGAGCTGTTGCGGTACTGGTTCCAGATCGTGCGTCCGTGGTGGAGGTAGATGTAGACGACGAGGGAAGCAATGGCGGCAAACGAGAGGCCGTAGCAGAGGGCAAACGTCGTGCTGAGAAAGAGGGGCGAGTAGGCCTTGTAAGCCGCCTCGTCGAGCGTGAGGGCATCCGTCAGGACGCGGGAGACGTTGTATCGCTGGCCCGTGTTGTCGTAGATGCCCGAGTCGCTCATGGGGAGGAAGACGCTGTACCAGGCATTGCTGTAGTGCGCAAAGGCAGCGCCAAACACGTAAAAGACCACCACGCCGAGCAGCGTGTTGGCAATCGCCGGCCACGGAGGGACGAGCGGCGAGCCCACGTAGCCCGTCACCTGGGACCAGTCGAGCGTCAGCGGCAGGATGGACAGGCCCGTGCGGCCGCCAAACAGCTGGTTGATGATCGGGCTGTTGGGGGCCATAAAGGTCGGGATGGCCAGCACGGACAGAGACTGGAACAGGAAGCCCGGGACGAAGTTGTAGACGAGCGCGGCCAGCGTGACCACGCCGAACCAGTAGTAGCGAGGCATGCCGCCGCCGAGAATGCGCGGGCCACCGTGCGCCTTGATCTCCCCGGTCGCCGCGTCGTCGTCGTCGTCGCCGTCGGTCTCCTCGTACATGGCGTTCATCAACGTGACGGCCACCAGGTTGCCCGGCCAGATCATGGACGCCGGGTAGACGAGGAAGCGGCGCAGCAGGCCGGCCATGCCGTAGCCAATCGACTGCGACGATATGACGAGCAGCAGCTGGAAGACGAGGCCAAAGTCCTGCTTGTAAAAGACACGCTGCGTCAGGATGATGTCGGTCGCGTAGGCCACAGTGAACGAGACGCCGGCCATGACCATGATGACCGCGTGCTCCTTGATGTTGAACGGGCCCGGGTTGAGTGTCCAGTCCTGGCCAAAGACCCGGATGCTCGTCTGCGGCACCAGGCGCGCCCAGCCGTGGCCCAGCGGCCAGGCCACGATCTGCGCCACGAGCGTGCCCACGCTGATCGACGGCTGCCGCAGCGAGAAGAACGTGTTCATCGACGCGCCCGCCGTCGCCAGCGAGAGGCCAATCACCCACACCCGCAGCGTGTTGCACGGCAGATCCTCGTCGTAATTGTGCACGGCCGCTCGGACCTCGGCATAGGGCGAGTCTGACGCTGCCGACATGTCTGATGCATTGTCATCGATATCGTCGTCGATATCGTCATTGGCATCGGCGTCTTTGTAGTCATCGCCCGCCTCATCGTCGTCCTCGTCGTCGTCGGCTTCCTCGAGAAGCTCGTATGCCTCGGCCCCTGGACGCCGAGCCTTGCGATGGGGGCGGGCAGTCGTATCTTGACGGGGCCCCCTTGTCCGGTGGCGGCTGCGCTTCCCGGATGACGAGGACGAGCCGGCCATCTCGGCCATTTCCATCGTGTCCGTCATTCCCGTCTTTTCTTCGGCCATCGTGACTAACGACGATGGCGACGAGATGAGGATGGCACAGACAGAAGGAAGATTTGAAGGAGGAAAGTAAGAAGCTGACAGTCAAGTCGACTGTCTTTTTTTATCGACGCATACTGTTGCTAGGAAAGCGAGATTATATCGGAAGGAGTGTGAGAATTGAAAAAAAAAAAGGAAAGGAGTAGGGAGTGAGGGAATATAGGTCGGCGCTCCTGTCCTCTGATCAGGGAGGGCATCGTGAATAGGCAGCCAAAATAATAAGACAAGGCTGCGCCAATTTGGGACAGATAAAGCTAACGCCCATTTTAGAGCCAATCAAGCTAATACAGGGGCCTCGACTGCGCTAGAGTAGCTAGCGCTCCCACCGCGACAGCGCGCGCACCCTGAAAACCGCCGCGAATGGGTGCCAATAGACCCCGTTCCGTCGTTGTAAAAGATACATGTATCCCGTACCTGTGGCAGCTCCCGTCTACAGTGCACTCCATACCGTCTGTGCGCTAGGCGGGCACTGTATCTGCCAAGCCCCGTGGAACTCCCAGTCTCCCGGAGCACATTGGATAGGTTCTTCTTCACCGTACTCCGTACCAGACAGAGCTCGACCGTTTGGGAAGGTGCACGTGAGTTTACAATACAGGATATACAGCTGCTCTTTACACTTCGCACAAGCTTCTCACTCCACGCCAATTGTTATTATTATTACCTAAAAAAAGAACAAAAGGCAACAGACCACCAGCATCAGCTTGTAGTGCACCGCCCACTCGACATTTTATTGATGCTCCGACGTGTGGTTGTGACGGGTCTCGGTGCCGTCACGCCTCTCGGCGTCGGCGTGCAGCGATCATGGCAGCGTCTGCTGGCCGGCGACTCGGGCATTGTCGACGTCTCCCGTCTGTCGTCAACAGAAGAATGGGAACGGCTCCGGCTGCCCTGCACCATGGCCGGCGTGGTCCCTCAAGGCCGCGACGAGGGCCAGTGGACCGGCAGCGACTGGCTCGCCCCCGGCGACGAGCGGCGCATCTCACGCTTTGCGCAGTTTGCCATGGCGGCCTCGCACATGGCCCTTTCGGAAGCTGGCCTTCTCGAACGCCTGGGATACAAGGGCAATGGGCGCGACACGGGGGAGTCCGACAAGTCCGACAAGTTTGAAAACACTGAAAACGCCGAGAAGCTGCCCGCCAGCTACCCTGACGACAGCCTCAACGCGAGGACAGGCGTGTGCATCGGCAGCGGCATTGGCAACCTCGAGGACATCTACACCACGAGCGTCGGCATGCACACCGAGGGCTACAAGAAGATGTCGCCCCTCTTTGTCCCGCGCATCCTGATCAACATGGCGGCCGGGCACGTGGCTATGCGCTACAACCTCCAGGGCCCCAACCATGCGGCATCGACGGCCTGCACCACGGGCGCACACTCCATCGGCGACGCCTCCCGCTTCATTGCCCTCGGCGATGCCGACGTCATGGTGGCCGGCGGCGCCGAGGCGTGCATCCATTCGCTGACGCTGGCCGGGTTTGGCCGTGCCCGCTCATTGGCTTCGCCGCGAAACTCGGCCAGCGTCGACGTCTCGGACCCGGCCCAGTGGTGTCGGCCCTTTGACAAGGACCGCTCGGGATTTGTCGTGGCCGAGGGCGCCGCCGTCCTTGTCCTCGAGTCGCGCGACCATGCTCTTGCTCGCGGCGCCCCCATTCTTGCAGAGATCGTCGGCTATGGCTGCAGCGGCGACGCCTACCACATCACCTCGCCACACCCAGATGGCATTGGTGCACTGCGCGCCATGAAAC
This sequence comes from Intubia oerlemansii, assembly GCA_020002355.1. NCBI lineage: Eukaryota > Fungi > Ascomycota > Sordariomycetes > Ophiostomatales > Ophiostomataceae > Intubia > Intubia oerlemansii. Next base: position 17,206 of record JAGKRZ010000374.1, read on the forward strand.
GGGCATTGCAGACGGCCGGCCTGGGCCCGCGCCATGTCGACTACATCAATGCCCACGCCACGGGTACTCCAGCCGGCGACATGGCCGAGGCGCAGGCTATCCGGACGCTCATGGCCGCCGATGGAGTTGTGGACGAGTCAAAGGTCACCGTCAGCAGCACAAAGGGTGCTGTCGGCCATCTTTTGGGAGCTTCCGGCGCCATTGAAGCACTGTTTTCTGTGCTCTCTATTAAGGATGTAAGCTGGATCCTTTCTATTTCCTCTTGCCTATCTCTGTGTATCTTGTGTCTTTGACCCTCCCTGCTGACCTGATATCAGAATGTCGTCCCTCCAACACGAAACTTGCACGAACCAAGCGTCGGAACAAACTTTAATTTTGTACCACACAAGGCGCAGCAGAAAAAAGTCAACGTTGCTCTCACAAACAGCTTTGGCTTTGGCGGAACCAATGCCGCTCTCGTCTTTAAACGGCATGAGTAGGCGTGGGGGGGGAAGGGCGTGAGATTGAGGAGAGCTCCCATTACTCTGTGCGGAGATGACCATGATACCCCAATAGAAAATATGTAACATGTAGAAATCAATACCTATAACGAAAAAATTGAACGAACAATCACCAGAAAACACTATAGAAACGAAAGACTCTCAGAACCAATTCACATACATTTCAAAGTAATGGCCCGCCGTTGATATCACGTGATGCGCTTGCATCGGAAAGCTAGTGGGCCGCGATCTCGCGCGGTTCCTAAAATTTTCTTGGATGTTTTTTTTTTGGAGGGGCCGACGACAACGACATCAATTCGGGCCGCACGCTTTATTACAACGTGCAAAGCACACATTGCGCGGTGTCTCAAAATCCACTCCGGTTCAATTAAAAGAAAGGCCATTCTCTTCACAATGGTCCGGAATACGAGCTGCCGGTCATGCGGCCGCGCTCTTGCGCAGTGCAGCGCACGGCCAGCGACAACGGCCAACATCACCACACCCTCCAGATTTCCCCGAGAGAGCTCACAGCTGTTCCAAGCAAGGACCCTGCGGACACTGCACACACCGTCGCGGGCAAGGCCATCGAGGGTGCTCGTGTCCGAGAACGACCGCGGCTTCCAGACCACGGCCGCCAGCAGCGGCATCGCGGAAAAGATTGGCAACATGGCGCGGCAGGCCATGAAGCGCACCATTGAGCCGTACAGCGCCTTTGGCATGACGCGGCAAATGTACCAAAAGTGCTCGACGCCTGCAGCATACACCATTTCCGAAGAGGCGCGGCGCAACGACAAAGTGCCCACCACCGAAGACGGCGAAGAGATTGGCACCGGCGGCGGACTGTGGCATGAAGGTGCGTTTTGGACACCTGGACATTGTCCCTCTATTGCAATGTTTTTTTTTGCTGTTATGCTCGTCCTCATTCTGACATTTATTTCTAGAATTCGGCCTCCTACCTTCCTTCAGCACCTGGTCACAGGTCACCATCCTACACCTCTATCTGCTCATCACGCGTCTCCGCTGCTTCGACAAGGAAAACTACCGTCTCTGGCAGTCCATGCTGACGGACCACTTCTTCCAAGAGGCCGAGGACAAGATGGACATTGTCCACCACATCACATCGCGCGGCCTGCGCCAGCGCTACCTCCAGGACCTCTTTGTCGTCTGGCGCGGCGTCATTGTCGCCTACGACGAGGGCCTCATGCGCGGGGATGCCGTCCTCGCTGCGGCCGTCTGGCGCAACCTATTCAAGGGCCGTCCCGATGTTGATCTTCGCCATCTCGCTGCCGTCGTCGCATGGATGCGCCGCAGCTTTGCTCAGCTCGAGCGCATGCCCGATGAGGCCGTGATCCTCCACGCCGGTGCCGGTCTCTTCAACTGGCCTCCCCCGACCGCCGAGCTCGAAGCCGTCGATGTCCCTGCCACCAAGGAGCTGGCCCTTCTTATTGCACAGGCGCAAAAGGCTGATCAGGCTATTCAGGCTTCCGCGTCGTCTTCTGGTGCGTCAGCTACCGAGAAGAAGGAAGAGCCCGCTACTGCCTAAGGGGGGCATATTTATACTCTATGGGAGTAACAAAAAAAATAAAGCCGTCATCATCAAACAGCGATCGGTCGTCATTGCACATCAATGTTTGTACTTGTATATAGATTACGATTTTCTTCTCCCTTTTTATTTCTCTCTCTCTCTCTCTCTCTTTCTCTCCCCCCCTCTCTTGTTTCTCATGTCACGAGGATGACGACCATGTTGGGACACCCAAAAAAAAAGACAAATCATTGCATTGATTTTTTTAGCAAAAGGCGTTTTTATTCTTATTTTTTTCTTTAGGGATTCTTCTTTTTGTTGTTTCCGTTGGACAGTTCTCTTGGCTCCTCTCTTTGCATGATCTGGCAAACTGGTTGCCATCTTAGATTTCCCATTCATCTTGTATCATCCTGCATTTTCCACATACAACACCCCAATCTACTATTCTCTCTCCCACATTTCAAACTTGTACTCCGTGCCGTTTTCCATCTGCACGTCGGCCGGCACCTCCTCGCCCACCCACTGCGAATGCTCCTCGTGGCTCTTTTGCACCCAGCCGGCCGCATTGTTCGCCGTGCTCGTGCCGAGTGCCAGGGGAAACGTCGTGTCGCAAGTAAAGTCGGAGAGGACACGAGTCAGCAGAACTCGCTTGGCTTCGGGCAGGCCCAGTGCGGCCGCGTAGATCTGCGCGCCACCAATGACAAACACGCGGCCCTGCTGCTTCTCCTTGAGATACTCCAGCGCGCTCTCCAGTGACGACGCCTCAACGGGGCCCGTAGCACCGACCGGCTCCTTGGGAATGCCTGGCGCAAACGACCGGCTGATGACGACATTCAGGCGTCCCGCCAGCGGCCGGAACTTGGGCGGGATGCTGTCCCATGTCTTGCGGCCCATAACGACACAATTGCCCTGAATTCTGTCAGTAAACATTTCCAAACATCTCCATAAGCTAATTCTCTCTCCATCTCCTCCTCCGGCTCAGACTTACGTCTCCCCTCTTGGTCACACGCGCAAAGTAGGCCATCTCTTTGCGCAGTCCAGTCCACGGCAGGTCGCCATTGGCGCCGATGCCCATGTCGCGCGCCGTAGCGGCGACAATAAGCGTCAGTTCGAGTGGTGTTTGTGGAGGCATCTAGAAGGACGATTTTGCTGGGCTCGGGGCCTGGAAGTAATAATATAAAATTCGGCACTGCTTTTGAGGGGTCCGGTGGCAGCGCAGTATTCTTCCCCAGACGCGGGTGGGATGTCGTCGGGAAGGCGCGTAAAGTGGTGGCCCACTTTTTTAAAGTGCATCGCCAAAAAAGATCGGCCTAGAAATTTGAATAGCTCGAAAAAAAAACGACAGAGCTCCCAGAAAGCAACATTCGATACTCTTTTTTTCCCACCGCAATTGCGCTTTCCGGCAGCCATTGCGCACACACAAAAGTATGCCGGGCTTCTCAAGAGGCATGGTCGGCCTGCATGGCCTGGCCGGCCTGACCGGTCGGACGGGCCTGGCGCGCCACGGTCTCGCAGCCAGCATGCCCCTCTTCCCGACTCGCACATTCACGACACCTATCAATGTCCAGCAGCAAGCCCTGTCGCAAACGCTGGCGATGCACCTGATGGCCTCGCGTGCCTTTTCTACGTCATCGTCAATGCTCGCCAAAAGACCCCCCAAGACGCGCGCCGCAAAACTGTCCATCAGGCAGGCAGAGGCCAGGGCGCAAGCAGCGAAACCGACAGCCCTGAAAAAGGCACCAACATTATCGCCAGCAAAACCCACCCCATCAACATCTTCCTCTTCGACGTCCACGGCGGCGTCAACGACCGGAGGGGCGGCCGGAGAGGCGGCCGGTCTCCCTCGGCCTCCCACATTGGCCGAGCAGCTGGGCCGCCGGACGGTGCCGACACTCTTGTACCAGGCTCCGTCGCAGACGTGGTTCCGCGCCACGGGCTTTCTGACAGGCATCCTGTGTATGTTTTACGCCATTATAAACTACTGGACCATCACCATGAACCCGCCCGAGGGTCTCTTGTGGTGGATTCCGTACGGCTTTGCCGTCGTCTGCGCCTTTTTGGTCGGCTTCGGCGGCTACTTCCTCATGGGCGGCTGGCGTCTCGTCCGCCGCATCTATGCCGTGCCGCCCAGCAAGGTCAAAGCGATTGGCGGCGAGATGGGCGCGGCCGGCGCTGCCATTGCTGCAAAGAAGGCAGGCTTTGTCTCGCCCGCCACACCTCCGCTCTTCCTCCAGGTCGACGTCGCGTCCATCATCCCTCTTGGCGTCGGCAAAAAGATATTTGTCGTGCCGTCACAACTCGTCCTGCCCAAGCGTCTGGGTCGCTTCCAGCTCGACGGCGAGAGATCGAGCCTGAGCAACCCGGCCCTGCCGCCGCCGCAGTACATGACCCGCCGCGAGCGCGTCGTGGCAGAACGGGCCGAGGCCGAGAAGCGCAAGAAGGACCGCGAGTATGAGATGAACCACCTCATGACGGCCCCCTTCCGTCACGCTGGCCAGGGTGCTGCAACAGCGTTCCGGGGTATCCAGCGGGCCCTCTTCCGCGGTGGCTTCGTTCAAATCGATGTCAATGGATCAAAGTACAAACTCGACGTCTCGGGCGGCTGGGCGCTGGAAAACGGCCGTATGCTAGACCGTCTGGCAGCCATCAAGGATGCTTCATGAGTCGCATGGAGGGCAAGGACACGGCAAGATTTTCCAGGGAATGGAGAACCTTTTAACATTAAAAAAACGGCATCAACCTTTTATTTTGTATAGTAAACGCACAAATAGACTACATATCCCACCCACTTTTGCAGGGGTTGTTTTATATATGTCCTGTGTTGTGAGAGCAAAGATTTTCTCTGTGGTCTGTGATCTGTGTTCCATGATCTGTATTATCGTGAAACAGCTGTATCCTCGACTACAGTCAACAATCGCCGATATTGCATGACGCGTCCCTGGGTGTCGAGTCTGCTGGGTGGGCAGCACACGACGAACATGTGCCATAGGCCGTGAGTGATAGGTGCTCGTCTTGTGTTATTACACTATTGTAACTGTTGAAAGTCTGTCAAAAATGAAAAATAGAAAAAAAATGATAAGTATACATTGAATAAAGTAAATAAAATCGAAGAAACGATCCAGCACAGAGTGCACTACAATACAAGCAGTCAATATGAATGCCAGGACACAATGAGAGCGCACAAAAAAAAAAGCCAACGGTACAGTTGCTGGGCAAGCAAAATTTCTCGGGATTATTTCTAGTGGTTATTATGAGTAATTTTCTTTCTTTCCATTTATATTTTCCTCGTGGAACAATATCTCCACCATGCACTGTAGCATTTTCTCTTTTCTGGCCTTCCCGGAGTCAGGCTAGCTCAAACTCTTCGATGCGCCAATGTATGCAGGATAAATCGCTCACGATGTGATGCGTTATATGTTTTTATGTGTGCTAGAAATTTACTCATAGATGAAATATTACCTCTTTTTCCTCAACAAGATATCCCTCAAATCTACATACGGAGTACGAGTAACTGCCCTGAATTTCCATTGCAGTTTATACATACCTAGCCCGTTTTCATGGAGGGTTGGCAGATGTTGAAACTGAAAAGAGTTCCACCAGTAAAAGTTTTGATTTTCAAGGTGGGTGGCTTCCCATCCCGGATATGGATTATCTTGAAACAAGAAAAAAAAAACAATAAGAAAAACATAAAAACCACACAAACAAAAATAAAATAAAAATAAGCACACAAGTAGACGAAATAAGAAATGGAATTAAAGATACACGTACTATCCAGGTGCACTGAAATCAAGAGTGGAAAACGACCTTGCCGCTGGAGGCGATTTCTTATGCAAAAGGAGCACGGGATACAGAAAGGATTTTTAGTATGCGTTTTGATACTGGTTGAGGCTGTCACATGTGCCAAGATGGGTGTGCCGCAAGAAGAATAGGCATTTCACATCACCTCTGAATCCCATTATATTTTTTTTTTCACTTTCCGGAATGACAGACATGTCACTTTCATGACATGGAGAAATAGGCAATACATGGTACTCGTGAGCCTCTGGGCTTACAAACAGTTGATGTACGAAACGTGAAGCTACACTCTTGGTACTGTGCCCTGTATTATTATTATTATTATTATTATTATTATTATTATTATTATTATTATTATTATTATTATTATTATTATTATTATTATTATTATTATTATTATTATCATTATTATTATTATTATTACTATAATTTTTTCGGCCTCTTACTATATTTAGTCGCACACGTCAGAAAAATAAGAAAATAAATGTGCTGCTGATTTGTACCTCGTATGGAAGATGCAGCTACTGAAAGTTGTTTTGCGATTGTGTTGTCGTCTTTACCTGTTCTGTCTGCTTTTGGAAATGGCACATGAGCCAACCCCCCCCCTTGGACATTGACTTGAAGGAGACCATGACGTCATTATCCCTTGTTTCAAGAGCTCGCCGCATATTCGGCATGTTGGAATGTGGGATGGTGGAGGGGTGAAACATAAAAGCAAACAACAAAAAATAATAGATAAATACTCCGTACTCAAACAAAATAAAAACGTGCACGCGTTTAACATTCCATGGAGACAGCGGTGAGGCATGGCGTCCACACTGATGGGTTTGTTTTTCTTTTCGTCTCTTCAACGCGATTGTCGATTTGTGCATGACTGGTCCACAGCCCGTACCTTTTTTTTTTCGGGGATGTCAGAAAGCATTGCCACCAACCCTTGGCAAGGCGAAACACACGCGCACGAGGCGAGTAATAATGGAGGAAGAAGGGGCTTGGAGGAATTTAAAAAAAAAAAAAA
>JAGKRZ010000375.1:0-32838 GCA_020002355.1 Intubia oerlemansii
TTTTTTTTTTTTTTTTTTTTTTTTTTTTGCCTCTCTATATTTTCTATTTCTTGACCCCCACCGTGTATGATCGCAGAGCCTTTATCCCCCCCCCTCAACTCTCATTCTTTTGCTAGGCAGATAACTTTTTATCAGGCCAAATTTGGTGCGCCAAACACCCTGTGCTTTGCAACTAGAGCATTACTTTGTATCTGTCCGTCTCCTGTGCCTAGGCATTTAGTCAGCATTCTTTGTTGCCCGTTTACAGGACAGTTGGTGGAAAGAACGCCCGGCATCGCTGTCGCAAGGGATCGTTCCTTCCTTCCACCACATACAATCCCCACACCCGCCGCATAACCCACATTCGACGGTCCTTGTTTGCGCCTTCCATCCATTGCGCATTTGTACGCATCTGCACGCACTCGCACCGACTCGCACCTGCCCAGACTTTTTTATGGAGTAACAACAATGCCCGAGTCGTATCTCGCTCGTCAAAATTTCTCCTTCCACGTCTAGAAAAGTATCTCAACGAGGGCACTACCTTTATTTTTTTTGGCTTTTCTTTTTGACCCTCCGCACTGGTGGCCTTTTTTTTTCTCTCCTCATCTGCTCCTTCCGCATCGGGTCCTGTTTATACGAGTGGCAGTTAAGGCCCGCCTTCCACTTTATTTTTTTCTCGGTCCCTCACGCCCTCCCCACAAGCCGTTCTAGGTTCTTTTCCGCCGCCGCCTTCCCTCCCACCCCTGTTTCCCGTTGCCCGTTTCTTCCTCCTCCACCATGGAGACTTCTCACGGCATGTCATCTTCTTCAAACAACGTCTTTCACAATTTGTCGATACCGCAACCATATCCCCCGCCACAATCATATCCGCCACAATCACATCCGCAACATCAGCAACAGCAGCAGCCATCGCAAGCCATGCCTACCGGCGAGCTGTCGGCCGGTCTGACCGACGACGACTCTGGAGGCAGTCTTGCCTACCACGACGACGACCCCCTGGCGACAAACATCAAAACGGAAGCCTCGTTTGACGATGGCGACGACGACGGCGACGCAGAAGACCCCGACGGCGACCTCGAACCTGACGCCGACGGCGGTGCCGAACTCGGCACCGAAGGCGGCCCCACTGCTGCACGCTCGCCCATGCCAATGCCCGTTCACAAACGGCGCCGTGTAACACGCGCTTGCGATGAATGCCGCCGCAAAAAGATCAAGTGCGATGGCAAGCAGCCGTGTACGCATTGTACCGTGTATAGTTATGGTGCGTGCTGGCTGCTCGGCCTCCCTTACCTCCCTTGCCTCCCCCCCCGAGTGATCTCATACTTTCAATGATGTCACATTTGATTGAAAAAAAAATTAGAGTCATTGACTGACACGTGTAGAATGCACATACGACAAGCCGAGCAATCGCCGGCGCAATCCTGCGCCTCAGTACGTTGAGGCGCTCGAAGCCCGCATGCAGCTGGCTGAGACGTTGTTGCGCAAGTTCATGCCCAATGTCGACCTCTCCGACCCGAACCTCGACCCCGCTGTGCAGCAAGAGTTTCAGACCCGCGCCCGCGCCCGCGCCCAGGGCGCCAAACAGCTTCGCGAGGAGCAAGGGCAGCAAGCACAGCAAGGGCAGCAGCGCGCACTAGAGGAAGCAGCAGCACAGCAGGCGCAACAGGGGTTCAAGCAATTGTCTCCATCACAGCAGGATGCATTCGGTCAGGATCAGCAGCAGCAGTCATCGTCGGCAGCGGGATCGACACAGGGGCAGAACCCCACCGACGGCCAAACCTCAGCGACGGGAGGAAAGGAAATGATGTCCATGATCGAGACGATTGGGCAGCTCGACTTGTCCGACGGCGGCGAGTGGGATTTCCGTGGCCAGTCGTCGGGTGCGGTGTTCCTCCTCAAGATGAAGGAGAACATCCAGGACGTCCTCGGCCGCGACAAGGTTGTCCCCTTCCTCGCGCGGCCTCCGCGTGCGCCGGGTGTTTTTTCTCTCGACTCGCCTCAGACCACCGACTCGCCACTCAATGCGACGCACCCTCCCTTCTACAACCTGCCACCCATTGAGCATGCGCGCAAGCTCTGCTACTACTCACTCAACTGCGCCACCTGTCTCCTCCGCACGATCCACGTTCCCTCCTTTTACGAAATGTTTGACCAGTTGTACGAGAAGGCTCCCGGAGATCTGACGACGGACGACCATCGCAAACTCAGTCTCTTTTACTCGGTCCTCGCTCTCGGATGCGTCTACAATATCGAGGAGGAGTCTGAATCAAATGTCACCAACTACAAGGCGGCGATGAACGAGGGGTATGTGGCTCGGGTGCCGTTTTCCTTTTCTCTCTTTTTTCCTACATCACTAACAAAACAAGTCTCAAATACTACACCACGGCACGCATCCTGCTGCAGGATGTGACCGAGTGTCGCGATATCATGTCCCTGCAAGCCTTGGTCTTCATCATCATGTTCCTTCAGGCCACGTCCAACCTCAGTGGCTGCTACTCCTTCATCGGCATTGCCCTCCGTGCCGCTGTGCGCATGGGTCTTCACCGCAACCTTCCCCATGTCCGCTTCTCGCCCATTGAGCTGGAATCGCGCCGGCGCGTCTTCTACATCATCCGCCAGATGGACACGTATGTGTCGGCGCTCATGGGCTTCCCGATGACCCTGCACGACGATGACATTGACCAGCCGCTGCCTACTGAAATTGATGACGAATATATCACCAAAGACGGCATCAACCAGCCCCCCCCTGGAACCCCGTCGTTCATTCAGGCATGCAACGCCTACACGCGGCTCATGGACATCCTCGCGCGAGTTGTGCGTCACGTTTACCCCATCGTGGGAAACACGGACGGCGTCAACGGCGGAGCAGAGGATGGAGAGGAGAAGGGCGACGAAGGCGAGGAGACAAATGAGGTGAATGACGGCGGCAATAAGCGCGTCGTGATCAAGGCCAAGTTTTCCATCAGCTATGCCAAGATCAAGGAGGTCGAGCGCGAGCTTCAAATGTGGTACGAGAAGCTCCCAACATACTGGCGCCCCAGCCCCGAAGGCCCTATCGAAGTCATCCGGGTGCGCACGCTCTTGCGCTTTGCCTATGCCCATGTGCAGATGATGATGTACCGGCCATTCCTCATCTACCTGTCGCCTCGCTTTGCCAACACCCCCTTTGTCGACGAGCGCTACTACGCCTTTGCTGCCGCCGCCGTCAGTGTCTCGCGCAACATTGTTCGCATCGGCATTGAGATTCGCAAGCAAGCTGTCCTGATCGGACCGTACTGGTTCATCCTCTACACACAGTACTTTGCCATCATGTCGCTTGTCTATTATGCGCTTGAGAATCCCAACAAGACCGGCTCGGCCGAAATCATGTCGGATGCCATATCTGGACGTGACATCGTTGCTAAGATCTCCCAGCGCAGTCTTGCGGCCGACCGTGTCACCTCGTCCCTGAATGTGAGTCCCCCTCCTTTACTTGATTATTTGTATTTCTTCCCCGACATTTTCTCATCGTTCTTCTTTATTCTGTTCTAACAATAAAATTTCAGACCCTCTTTGCGCAGCTTCCCGAGCGCCTCAAGAAGGGTAACCCAGGTGCTGTTCAACCAACACGGAAACGTGCTGCACCTGGACGCAAGGCCCAGTCCATCTCGGTCACTACGACCGTAGGAACGACAGGACCATCAGGAGCTGCGACTACTACTGCACCTGCATCGGCTACACCAGTGACAGCGCCAAACATGACGAGTGCCACGCCTCATGCTCAACGGCCAAACTCGGCCGTTGACCAGAATACTACCTCTCGTGCCCCCTCATCTGGTCATGCACAACAACCACCTCAGCTGCGACACCAGTCATCCTTTGAGATGCAGCAGCAGCAGCAGCAGCAGAAACAACAACAACAGCCGATACCTCAGCAGCTGGATCAGGGACAATACCAATCATTCCAGCAGCTCCAGCAGCAGCAGATGCAGCAGCAGATTCAACAGTCGAACGGCATGCCCCCAGCACAGTTCATGGGCAACTACAACGAGATGCTTCCTATCGATGTGTCGGCTAATGGGAGTCCCGAATCGAATGGCACGCCGTCGACGGGCCATCGCTCGCTGTCTGGATTCAGCGTGCCGCAGGTCAATACTAGCCTGAGCGCTGCTGCCGGCAGTATGGCCGGTACGAGCGCGTCCATGAGCGCCGGTGTGGTATCGCCCACGGATGATTTCAACCACCTGTACAAGCTCGATGCCATGATGTTCCCTTCGAGCGACCCCTTTGCGTACCCCAGCAGCCAAGCGCTGGTCGACTTTGGCTTTCAAAATGTGCAGCAAGGACAAGGACTCCAGCAGCAGTCACAGCCACAACAGCAGCAGCAGCAGCAGCAGCAACCACAGCAGCAACCTATGCAGCTCTCAGAACAGCCCCAGGGCCAGTCGCAGCCGCAACGCCAGCAACAACAACCGGAACAGGCATCTCAGCACCCCGATACGATGCCGTTCTTTTCGTCGAATGTGTATGGCGATATTGAGGGACAGCTGCTCGGTAATGTGTCAGACTATTTGATGCAGCCCACGGGTGCACCGGCAGGCATTGATCTGGCTACGGAAATGTACAATGCGAGCAACTTTTACATGCTGCAGCAGGTTCAGCAGCAAGCTCAGCAAGCGCAGGCGCAAGCACAAGCACAGGCACAGCAGACGCAGCAGACGAGCGGAGGCCAGCAATCAGCACAGCCGCAGCAGCAGCAGCAACAGCAACAACAACAACCTAGTGGTGGTCAGCAATTCGTCTTCCCAGTCTTCCAACCTGATGGCTTCAATAATTTCAACAGCTTCAACCAAGCGCAATAGACGGCGCTTATGGCTCGAGTCTATCTTTTATCTTTCTCTCAAAATATTTGTTGGATAGGCCGATGGACGCTGCGCAATGGTGCAGTTTCCTCGAAACGAGAAAAAAAGTTACATGTGTTTTCAATATGATCTTCTGTATATACGAGATATAAAATACGACTTTGGCTCACGATGTAAAATTTCGAGTACACATTGCATATAATTTCCTAATCAAGAACCGCGCTGGTGGTACCTAGGTATCTGAGACACTACTGCGTGGAGACCCGCGTGCCCGATGAACGTCCGAAAAAGGCAGCTGCGTGGTCGGGAAGGTGCGATAGCAGTGGGTCGTCCCGCCATTGCTAGCCTGTCGCAGATTGCGGAGGCGGTCTTCCTAGGCCGACATTGGCGGCTGCCCGAACTGGATTTGGCAGTGCCTCGCTCCTTCCAGAGGAGGATCGCACTACGGAGTACTCGTATGACTGTCTCCGGCCAATCCCCCCCCCTTCTCTCTGAACCTCGTTAGACACCCTCCAACCATTCCTGGACAGCTACATCATCGGCATACAAACATCGCAGCACCCTCATTTTCGACGCATCTTTGCTTTTCGCTCTTTCTTGTGTTTTGTCGTCGCTTCGCATTTCATTCCTGCAGCGTTCTCGTTCCCTGTTGCATCCAGCCCACAACGATCTTATAATAATTATTGAAGCCCGTTTTTGCCACCGTCAGATTCGGAGGTTACATTGCACAGCACCACTCTCTTCGGATAGAGCTCGACCCGACAGCTTTGCGACAGATCTGCGTGGTGATACGAGGAGAGGCGACTACGATACATCCAAGATGAGCCGGAGGTCGGAGATGCAGCGCGCCAGCACGGCGACCTGGGCGGACGATGATGTTGATCTTGAGATGGTCTGCATCGACGAGTTTGATGCGCTGTGCGTGAAGATGATTTCTATGGGAATGATGGACTCTCGCTGACATTTATTTTGTCTTGTTCTGTACTGCAGGAGTATCGAGCTGCGCATGGCTCCACTGCCCGGTGAGATTGATCATCTCGATGCGATCGTGGCGAACCCCAGCAACGGGGACGATGACGATGGGGTTCCTACCCACAAGGAAAAGTATCCAGGTACGGACCTCGGAATAAGCAGTGCCTCAAGATGACGCTACGAAGTACAAGCTGTTTCTGACCAATCCAGCCAAGCTACACGCGCGCAAGGTGGCCAAGGAGCTTGGTGCCAAAAGCGGCCTGATTTATCTTCCCGGCCAGCCAACGCCGGTTTATGAAGACTCGGACACGGAGTTTCCCTTTCGGCAGCGGAGATAGTAAGGCTGGCCACACTTCCATGTTCTGTTCTCTCCCCATTTGTCTTACTTTCCACTAACACACAACTCCCCCAGCTTCTACTACATTTCGGGTGCCGATCACGAAAACTGCGCTGTGACGTACGACCTCGGCAGCGACTCTCTCATCCTCTGGGTGCCGCGCCGCGCGCCCCGCGATGCACTCTACCTCGGCTCTAGCCCGAGCCCGGACGAGTTCAAGGCCAAGATCGATATTGACGACGTTCGCCATATTACGGGTCTCGACGACTACCTGCGCGTGCAGCTGGGCATCACGCACAATGCAGACAATGCAGACACGATGGTGGGCGCCTCGATCGGCAGCGATTTCTGCCGCGACAAGGTGATGCGCAGCCGTGCAACCTCGTCTTCCAAGTCAGCGACAGCAGCAGCAACTGCTGCATCTCGGTCGGAAAAGACGACGCTCTACGTTCTGCACGCCGACCAGGCCCCCAGCGTCGTGCAGGAAGGCGGCCTGTCGGCCAAGTCGTTCCGCATCGACGACGCCCGGCTGATGCCCGCCATGGACAGCGCACGCGTGATCAAGACGCCCTATGAGATCGCGCGCATCCGTGACGCCATGGCCGTCAGCTCGGCGGCGCACGCGGCTGTGTTGCGCAAGCTTCGCGGCATGACCAACGAATGCCACATTGAGGCCGCGTTCCGCGACCACTGCCTGCGCGTGCACGGCGTCAACCGCATGGCCTATGGCATCATTGCCGGCTCTGGCGCCAACGCCTCCACGCTGCATTATGATGCCAACAATGAGCCGCTGGCCGGCCGGCAGCTTGTCGTTCTCGATGCTGGTGCGGAGTTTGAGCTCTATGCGGCCGATATTACGCGCACGTTCCCTATCTCCGGCCGCTTCACAACCGAGGCCGCGGCCATCTATGCCGCCGTCCAGCGCATGCAGGACGAGGTGTTTGCGCGCGTCAAGCCTGGCGTTCCGTATGTCTACCTCAACCTGCACGCGGCCTATATCGCTGCTCAGGAGCTGCTTCGTCTCGGCGTGCTGCAATCCAAGCCCGGCGTCAAGGAGTCTGATGCGGCGGCTGAGATGGTGGCTCGCGGCACGATTGGCGGCTTTTTCCCACACGGCCTCGGCCACCATATCGGTCTCGAGACGCACGACTCGCTTTCGCCCGATCTCCTGTCGCGGTCGTCCACAGAGGGCGCGGCAGCCGCAGCGAAGCGAACTGCGCGGCAAGGAAAGCGCCAGCACATGACGCCCGAGATGTACACGGCTCTGATGCGTGAGGCGGCTGCTGTGTCCAACGGAAACATCTCTGTCTTCTTCGACAAGAACGACCGTCGTCGTCTGCTCGAGCCTAACATGGTCGTCACCGTCGAGCCGGGAATGTATGATTCACCTTTTTTTTGTCTCGTATCTGATTTGGTTCACACTGCTAATATTTTTTTCAGTTACTTTTGCAAGCCGTACCTCGAGGACGTCTTCCTCTCGGATCCCAAGCACGCGCCATACATCAACAAGGACGTGCTGGAAAAGTACTATGATGTCGGCGGTGTGCGCATCGAAGACTGTCTGCTCGTGACCGACACTGGTTACGAGAACCTGACTACGGCGCCCAAGGGCGAAGAAGCCCTGCGCATCATCAACGGGGAGTAACAAAATAATGGCTCGGTGATTTCTGTATGCATAACTAGGTAGGCATCTAGGTGAGGTGTACTCATCAATCTCTGTACAATTCTTTGTCTTTCATTTCCATCCATTTCTTGCAATCATATACCATTTCTCGTCAAGCGTCTATGCTATTTTTTATACAAGACACGATCCAAAAACAAAAAAAAAAGAAGAAAAAAAGAAAAGAGCAGTAAAAAACAAGAAACAGAAACAGAAGCACTTAAAAAAGAGGCTCTTGTACTCAAAAAAACAAGACATGCCGCTCTGCGCTGCCACCCTCCATGTCACCCTCCCCATGGGTCCCTTCTTCCTTGCTCCCTAGATAAGTAGGTATTCCTTTACAGGTACTTCTTGGGCGAGTTGGCACGACGCCGCTTGTAGACGTAGTAGCCAACCACGGCCAGCAGCTGGCCGGCAATAATGACCACAATCAGCACGCCGTTGCCAGGGTGCTTGAGCACCTCGGCCAGGCGGGCATGGTGGCCTTCGAGGTGGCCAGAGACGTGCGTCTTGACATTCGACTCGACGCTGCGAATGGCCTGGCGGATATCATTGTTGAGGTTCTTCATGTCCCGCTGCATCTGGTCCATCTTGGCCTCGAGCGCCTCGAACCGGTCCATGCGCGCCATCAGAGTGCTCCGCATCTGGTCGATCTGGCCCGACAGCTCGCCATGGCGCGTCTCGCCAACCCGCTCGGCCGACGACACCTGCACAAACATGGACGCCATCTGGTGGTTGATGCTCTGAAGACGGTTGTGCAGATCGGCAAACTGCGCCTTGGAGCTCGTGATCGTGTCGGCATCCACGTCTGCGACTTCGTCATCGTTGCCCCTGTTGCTGCCAGTATTGCCGCGGGGCAACTGCTGCTGTCTGCTCTGCTGCCGGACTGGTGGCTGTTGCTGCTGCTGCTGCTGCTGCTGCTGCTGAACCGGCTGACCGCCACCCTGGGTAAGGACAATCTTGAAAATCTCGGCCGAGTCAGGCACGTCCGCCGACGCCGCCGTCACGCCGACATAGTAGCCCGACGGGATGGAGATGTCCTCGCTGGCAAAACAAACCTCGCCGTCCAGCTCAACGCTAAACTGCCGCTCCGACTGGCGAATCTTGAGCTGCGAGGGCCGGCCCAGGTTGCGGAAGTTGTACGAGCAGTGCGCAAACGACCGGCTGCTCACATCCGTCAGCGCCCGAAAGTCCTTGCTGCCGTCGTTGAGGTAGCCGCGCACGCCGTTCGCCTGGTCCAGCGCCAGCGCCAGACCCTCAAAGGGACCCACGGTGTACACGCTGCTCGTGCCCACCGCCTGCGGTCCGTCCTTGGCCAGCCAGATGTTGAGGTTGCCGCCGCCGCGTTCCGGTCCGCTGACACGGAAATCCACATCCGCCATCCATTCCCGGTGCTGCAGCTTCTTGTCCGACCACACCGCACCCCGCTGTCCGCCAGGCGCCGGCGCCGCCGGCGTCAGGATGATCTTGTTCGACAGGACCTCGGGCTGGTTAGGCGAGCCCTGCAGTCCAAAATTCGGAACCTTGCCCGAGCGGTCAGGCGATACTCTGGTGTGATTTTGCGTTAGTAACGTGTATGGCATTCTTGCTGCCGGCCTATCTTTCCTCCTTGCTCGTCCTTACCTGTCGTTGAACCCAAAGCTCAGCTCATTGATGAGGTACTGTGCATTCGACAGGCCGCTCAAGAGGCCGACGGCCAGCGCGGCTGACGAGAAGCGCATCTTGTTTTATTTTTGAAAGGGGGATTCTTTTCGTTCCTTATATTTGGTATTATGCTTCGGTATGCTTGTCGAGGAGGGGAAGTCGAGGGTCAACCGAGCAGCTAGCGCTCGTCTGCAGATCGAGCTCGGACGCAAGAGTAGGGTCCGACAAGTGATGTCGAATGTCGACCAAGTAGGCGTGGTTGTATCGTGGCCGAAAGTAAATACAAAACCGCAGTGTCGATCTGACGGCAGATCACGGGACTGGGGCTGGCCGTTCTTGCCAATTAGGTATCCAGTAATGAAGAAAAGCAGTAGCAATTCAAAAGATTGGCAAGGAAGGTGCGCAAATGATGGTCTCGTGTCCCTTTCTCTCTTTTTTTATTTTGTCCCTTTCTTTGGCCCAGTAGGTACTGCGGTTGGCCTTTCCCCCCTTGGACACGCTGTCCCCGCTGGAAACTGGCCAGCAGCAGCTGTTGCTGCCATCGCAATTGCCCTCCGCAACAAACAAGGACAGCTGGTCTTTTTGTGGACCCTTGGGAAGGTACATGTACTTTTGTGGCGTGCACGTTCCCCTTGCGCGCCTGCCCCCCCCCTGGTCCAACACACTGGCAAGGCTCCTGCCCAATACGAATTAAAACACCATCTGCAGCGCTAAGCCAAATCGGACAGCTTCCTCTCGGAAAACAACGATAGAAGCGAAACAAGTGGAAAACAGCCAATCTTCTCCCCATCGCGAGACACGCCGCGCCACCACCTTTTCTTTTGCGACTTGCGATCTGACGGACCCGACGGACTCGACTCTGCGACTCGGTGCTCATCGCGACATGTCGTCATGGCCGTCGACACTTACCCCTCGCTGACGCAATGCGCCCTCGTTGCCGCGGCCCTGAAAATTCTCCTCTTCCCGGCATAGTAGGTCTTGGTCGCGACTCTGTTGTCTTGAAGACTCGCTTCGCCTTGCTGTCGCTCTCTTACTTACTTTCTCTTTCAGCAAATCGACCGACTTTGAGGTTCACCGGAACTGGCTCGCCATCACCAACAGCCTCCCCTTCTGGGAATGGTACTACGAACACACCTCGGAATGGACGCTCGACTACCCCCCCTTCTTTGCCTACTTTGAATGGGCGCTCGGCCGCGTGGCCGCGCTGTTTGACCCGGCCATGCTGCACGTCGCCAACCTGGGCTACGACAGCTGGAACACCGTCGTCTTCCAGCGCGCATCCGTCATTGTGACTGAGCTCATGCTCGTTTTTGCGCTGCAAAAGTTTGTCGACACCTACCACGGACCGGCCAAGCGCACGGCCACCGCCGCGGCCATCTCGGTCCTGCTGTCGCCCGGCTTGCTCATCATCGACCACATCCACTTCCAGTACAATGGCTTCCTGTACGGCATTCTCGTCTACTCGCTCGTCCTCGCCAAGAAGCGCTCCGGTCTGCTCGCCAGCGGCCTCGTCTTTGCCGCTCTGCTCTGCTTCAAGCACATCTACGCCTACCTGGCCCCGGCCTACGTTGTCTTCCTGCTGCGCACCTACTGCCTGTCGCCCAAGTCCATGTTCCGCATCCAGTGGCTCAACTGCATCAAGCTCGGCAGCGGCATCGCAGCCATTCTTGGCGCCGCTTTTGGCCCCTTTGCCGCCAAGAACCCGGCTCAGCTGCAGCAGATTCTGAGCCGTCTCTTCCCCTTTGCCCGCGGTCTCTGCCATGCCTACTGGGCGCCCAACGTCTGGGCCATCTACTCGTTTGTCGACCGCATCCTGATCCACGTTGCGCCCCGTCTCGGATGGGACGTCAAGGCCTCGGCCCTCAACAGCGTCACCCGCGGCCTTGTCGGCGACACCGCTTTTGCCGTCCTGCCCGATGTCAGCCCGCGTACGTGCTTCGTTCTGACGCTGGCGGCCCAGGGCCTGCCCCTGGCGTACCTCTTTGCGCAGCCGACCTGGGACAACTTTGTCGGCGCCGTCACCCTCTGCGGCTATGCCTCGTTCCTCTTTGGCTGGCACGTCCATGAAAAGGCCATTCTGCTGGTCATTGTGCCCTTTAGCATGCTGGCCCTCAAGAACCGCAGCTACTTGAGCGCGTTCCGGCCGCTGGCTGTCGCCGGCCACGTTTCTCTCTTCCCACTCCTCTTTACGGCCGCCGAGTTCCCCATCAAGACGGTCTACACCATCTTTTGGCTTGTTCTTTTCCTTTTGTCCTTTGACAGCCTCGCGCCCGCTTCGACGCGCGCCCGCTTCTTCCTCTTTGACCGTTTCAGCACTCTCTACATCACCGTCAGCATTCCCTTGATTGTCTACACGTCGCTTGTCCACCAGCTCATTTTTGGTGCGCGCTACGAGTTTCTGCCGCTCATGTTTACCAGCTCCTACTCCGCTATTGGCGTCGTTGGCAGCTGGGTCGGTTTCCTTGTCGTCTACTTTACATCATAAACGAGGCTCACCTCCTCCCCGAAAATAACAAAATGGAGTAAAAAGGAGCCAAAAAAACTAATAACGAGCCTATCTTTGCTGTCCTCTTCATTCGATATACTCTGATACACCCTGAATATAGAACCGCTATTCTTTCCAATCGAGGGCATTCTGTAAACAGACAAAACAATTGCTGTCCAGAGCTCACAAAATCTACAAACACCAATTTCCCGACCTCGTCGCTCGTGCACGTTGTCCTCCTGGCTCAGAGGGCGCGTCTGCGGGCGCGTGTAGGCCGTGCAGCGCGCGGTTGGGTCCCTGGGCACCGTGTGCAAGTGCCTGTAGTGCCGGCAAAACTAAGAGGTGAGGTTGAAGCTGTGGGTCCATCACGTGAACCGCTAGTCTTGTTTTGTCGGGTGTTGTGGGTCGCTGCTGACTTTGACGTGTTAGCCCCAAGCCTGCCCGCCAATCACCTGCAGGATGCAAGGCTGACGTAGAATTTTGGGATTTTTAAGATTTGGGGGGCTAATATTTTTTTTTTCTCTTCTGGACAGACCCATGTTTATCATGGAGAGCGGAGTTATGAGGTACCTTTACTTAGTAAATCCCCAGGAAAGGTACTTTTGCAAGTCGCGCGTCCTGTCAAGGAAATGAGAAAGCCCCGGACCGTCGGGCAATGGTCGCTCCTTCCTTTCAAAAGAGCCATCAATGAATAGCGATAGAACAGTGACGCGACAACGAGAAGAATTATTATCGACAACAATACAAGTTTCGTGAAAATAATATTAGGATTGGAAAGAGAAAATATTTTAGCTCGTCTCTCTGGTCGCATCATGGCCACATGCCAAGAGCAGAGATGGAGCTCGACCGAGATGTGTTAGGATATTGAATGCACTGAGGCAAAGCGGGAAAAATGAATGATGCCAGAAAAATGTTCAAAGCAGCTGGAATTCAGACTAGTTTTTTTATTTATATGGTATTTCGCTACTCAATGTATAAGCGCTGCGATGATATATCGATGGCAGCTCGGTTTGTTTATATGTCTGACGAGGGGCTTCGCTGGCCCTACCTTGTATGTAGCGGGCCGCGCCATCCGTTAAACTGATTTTGTCGCCGCATATCGTTTCTAAAATATACATATATATACTCAATCGATAGAGCCGAAAGCGACGATTGCAATGAGTATATGAATGTTCTGTTTCATCCATATGGTGGTAGTGAAAAGCCTTGTTATGCACATGTCAGACCGACCATTGCGCATGCACCCCTGTTTGCGGGGATGAATCTACAATTCAAAATTGAGGACAGGGCCTTGTTAGAAGGCATTTCCAAATAAATCTATACTGCTTTGTTTTGAATCGAATATCGTGTCGTTGTGTGCAAAAGCGTCAATGCGTGGCCGATGCGCAGCGTGGCCCGCCATACCTGTTGCGAGGAAGGAGCGACGAAGGGGGCAAGATGGGGGGAGGAGGACATGGTGCCGTTGGGAAGGAGGGACGAAGCGGGAATCCGCTAGATGGTGGGGACCCACACCGCGGGAACGGTATGTACCTAGTGCTTGTATCTTTTCTGCGCGTTGGCGGCCACCTAGCCCTGCCACCATGTGTCTCTTTTTTTTTCTTTTTTTTTTTCCCTTGTCCCTTTCGATACTTTTACCATCATCTTCCTGATCTCGGTATTGTTCTTGACTGTTGTTGATTCACTCCGTATTGGAAAACCGGTGACATCACCAGCGCGACTGCTTATTTCGGAACATATCGATCGCTCCTTCCTCGATCGGACATTTCTCGTTGTCCGCGTGCTGTGGACGCGACTTCCTCCCCCGTCCCGCCTCCGCCTCCTCCGTCGACGTGTGTGCTGTTAGTCTGGCGCCTGCTATTTTTTCGTCTCTCCTTCCTTTCCACACACCCCCCCAACCCTTGTCCCACTTTGCCTTTCCCGAGCACTTTCCTCTTTCATTCATTTTGGTCCTCCTGCTCTCTCTCTCTCTCTCCTGCCCCTTCCTTTCTTTCTCTTCCTCCTTCCCATTTTTTTCCTCACCCACGCCCACGTCTTTCAACATCCTTTTCTCAACCGCCACTTTTACAGCATTTCACCTCTCACCAACCTTTTCATCTGCACCAATCGTCTACGGCCCTCACGCGTCTTATTTCGCATTCGTTCTAGACCCCGTCTGTCCCGGGGCGTCAATGTCCTCCGACGCAACACATTGACGTCCACTTCGCGCCAGGCTCGCCAAACTCGACGCGCGCTGCAACAATCATTTTTGTCAATCTCGACTTTCGACCACAACAACACAACACTGAAGCAAGCCAGTATCAATATCAAAGAACGACATCAGCTTTCTCAAGACTTATACGAGCACACTTATTCATCTCTCATTTGCATGCGCGCCATCGCGCTGTCCGTGTAAGCCACCGCTGCCAGTTTTCGGCACATTTTTTTGGGGCAGTTTCGTCTCAATGTCGTGTCTCGTCTCGATACCCTTTTACCAGGCTTTTTAGACCGCCTACTCCGTGGTCTCGTCTTTTGCGCGCTGGCTGCTCTTTCACCCCATCCCACCACCTCGCCCGTTTTGCGCTGCTCCTTTGCCGCGCCCCCTCCCCACTTCCACACGACACACAAAGTCCACAATTTTCCCTTTTGCAACCTCGTCCACTCTTCTTCCGCGCAACTCTCGGCTTTCCCTCTACCCGCTCTTTATACCTTATTATCGTGCTGACATCTTCAGACGCACTCTTACTCCAGCGTATTGATTGTCACGTCTCCATACCGGCACTGCCGCCGGTAGCTTCAAAATGGTACGTTTCAAATAGTTGAGACCTTGGACGCCCACCATCGAGACGCGTCTCGGGAATCGGCTGTTCGCTTTTACTCGCCTTGTCTTTTCTGGAAACCTGCTCACACTCCTTCAGGTTCTCTACAAGCGGAAACCCGTCAAGCTCATTCCGCCCCCGGCCAATCTCCGCGATCATGATGAGGTCTACTACATCAAGCAGACCGGCGAGGTCTTTGAGACGTACCAAGAGTACATTGATCGGTATGTCTGTTCGTTTTGATACGTCCTCTTTTGCAACTCGTGCTAACAGCCGCGCAGGATAGAGTTTTACAAGATGGTATGATGAACCGCAAAACCACAAAAGGGCATTTTTGCCTTGGGGCTCCAAGTATCATAAAACTAACGTCGGCAGCGTCGCTTCAACTGCGAAATCACAGGTCACTCCAATCTGACCTTTTTCCAAGCTCTGGAGAGCGAGGTATGTATTGCACTGGCTGTCTATGGCCACTTTCCCCCACTATACTGACACTCGCCCTCTCTCTCTCTCAACAAGCGTGCCGGTGCTGCCGAGATTGAGCAGTCGTTCCCCGAAGCCCTCAAGGGCCCCATCCTGCGCCGTGTGCAGTTCCAGACCATCTCTCGCATCGACGCCCTCGTTGATGTGATTTACGAGGAATTCAAGTCGGATTACCACCCCGGCGAAACCGTCACCGCTGTCATGGCCGATAGCACACGCCGGCACGGAACGGTACGCGACAAGACCCGCTATGGCAGCAAGGTGCTGCCTGACGGGACGATGACGCCGCCGTACACGCGCTACATTGTCAGCCTCGACGGTCAGGATGGCGACGAGGCCATGCTCGAGGAGTCCAACATCCAGCGCGACCGCAAGGTCTTTACAAAGTCTGTTCTTCGCTCGTTCATCAAGCGGACCGTCTCCCGTGAGGCATGGAACGGTGCCCCCTGGCTAGTGAAGAGCGACGTGGCCGAGCAGTACCACATTGATACCCGCGTCCCCGCCAATCTCCTGTACAACACAAAGATCATGGAGCGTAAGCAGCTTCAGGCACAGAAGCGGCAGTCTTTGCAGAACGATCTCAGCAGCCTCTTGAACAGCTCTCCAAGCAGCCCCGAGGACACGAGCAGCAACGGCCTTCGTCTCCCCGAGCTCAAGCCGGTTAAGAGCCACAAGGCCAAGCACATTCAGCTTGCGCAGCAGATACGCCAGGAACAGAAACAGCAGCTTGCCCAAAATGGTTCGTCCAAAGCCCGCCACAATGGATTTGCCCATCACGCAGCACCCGGCACCTTCCAGCACCTGCCACTGCCCAACAACCCCCTGCAATTCTCCCTTTCGATGCGCAACCATGATGGCCTGACAATATCAGGGCACAATTTCCAGCCGCCACAACCCGCTCCGCAGCCGGCGCCGCCGGCGCCACCGCAGCCGCGGTATCCTATCGAGGATCTACGTCTGGAGCCGACAGATTCCGTGCGCCCGCAACTCAAATTCCTCTGCAGTGACCCGCCTGTCGATGCCGATGCCAAGCTGCGTCTGCCCTTCTCGGACAAGATCCTCATGAAGTCGGTCGGTCCTCTGCTCGAGACCTGGGACACGCTCAACGTCTACTGCGAGATCTTCAAGCTGGACTCGTTTACGTTTGACGACTACATCGAGACACTTCTCCACGCATCCAACGATCAGCCCATTGAGCTCTTTGACGAGATCCACTGCTCTGTTCTCAAGACCCTGGTCCAGTCCGAAGCCGAAGGCGGCGCTGTCCAGATTGGCCTCCCCGACATTGATGACGAGGAGGACGAGGACGAGGACGAGGAGGAAGAAGAGGAGGAGGAGGAAGAGCCCGAGCCCGAGCCCGAGCCGAGACGCACAACGCGCGCCACTCGTAGTAGCATGGCCAAGATGGAAGCAGAGCGTCTTGCGGCCGAGCTCGCAGCGGCCGAGAAGGAAAAGGAAGAGGAGCCGGTCATTGTTCACCGCGCCGAGGACCTCCTCGAGGACTTTGACTGGATCGAAGAGCTGAGCAAGCGCAACTTCAAGGAGGGCGGCTGGCAGATGATCATTGTCGGTCTTCTGTACCACCTCTCCAAGGACGAGCGCCACCACGACGTTTGCGAAGAGCTTCTGGCCGCTCTCGTTCCCCCGGAATCCGAGGCCACCAAGGACACGGTGATCGAGCAGTACTCGGCCCTCGACATCAACCGCCGTGTGGAGATTCTTCAAATCATTTGCATGCTCACTATGGAGACGCGTGCCGTCCGCGGCTACATGGAGGACTGCAGCGAGCAAATGACAAAGTACCGCAAAGAAAAGATCGACTGGCAGCGGTCCAAGAAGCAGTACATTGAAGAGCTCAAGGCGCTCAACGAACAGCGCAAGATTCTTCTCCCGGACAACATGCCTCCGTCGCCGCCTCACGAAGACGTCAAGATGAGCGATCCCGATGAGGTGTCAGCCGCTGGCGAAGACGACACAGAGGACGAGCCCGGAACGCCTGCCAACGCGCGCGGCCGTTCGCTGCGCCGGGCCGATGACCGCGCTGCTGAGCGCAAGCGGAAGCGCGAGGAGGAAATTGAGCGCAAGAAGGAAGCAGAGGCGGCTGCCAAGATGCCGAAGCAGTCGAAGCAGTTTATCAAGCTGCTGCGCGACATTGAGAAGAAGGAGGCCGAGATCAAGGAGTGCGAGGATGAGATTGCGACTCTGGACAATGATCTTCGCGAGGCCGACTGCCCGCGGACGCGTGTTCTGGGCAAGGATCGCTTCTGGAACCGGTACTACTGGTTTGAGCGCAACGGCATGCCGTACGGCGGCCTTCCGACGAGTTCGACGGCCGAGGCAGAGTATGCCAACGGCTGCATTTGGGTGCAGGGCCCCGACGAGCTGGAGCGCGAGGGATACATTGACATGGCGCCCGAGTACCAGAACGAGTACAAGGCCAAGTTCAACATGACGGTTCCCGAGCGCAAGAAGCAGGAGGAGGGCGCCACGAGCGTGTTCCGGGCGACCGAATGGGGCTGCTTTACGGATCCCAAGGACCTGGACCGGCTGATTGAGTGGCTGGATCCTCGCGGTTTCAACGAGCTGAAGCTGCGCAAGGAGCTGATTGCGTATCGCGGCAAGATTGAGACGCACATGCAGAACCGCAAAAAGTACCTTGGCATTACCGAAGAGGAAGACAAGGACAAGACGGCCGACGGCGAGACGAACGGCAAGGCGAACGGAGAGGCGAACGGCGAGGCCAACGGCGAGGCCAACGGTGATGCCACGGACGACAAGGCCACAGACGAAAAGGCCAAGGAGGCGAAGGAGAAGGAGGCGTCGCCCGTGGCTACGCGCAAACGTGGTACCCGTAAATCGGCAGCGGCCGCGAGACCGCCAACGCCTACGCCACCTCCGGAGCCTGTCCTGCGCAGCCTGCAGTGGACAAACAGCATGGCGCTGGAGGACCTCGGCTACATCCACAGCGCGCAGCCGCCACCCGCCCGGTCGCGCAAGCAGAGCCGCAAGAAGGAGGCCGCGTCGGAGGCCGCGGAACCGCCACGCAAAAGAGCCATGACCCGTCAGAGCACGCGATAAAATGGTTGGGGGCTGGCGATCAAGTCACGATCTCACTTCTCTTTCCATTATTTCTCTTTTTGATCCATTATTTTTATTTTTATTTTTGTTATGTTTTGATCTGTTCTGGACTTGCACCCTTTCTTGGCACTTTGGGGGGGCGTTGTCAGCATTGGAGTCTTTTTGTTTTGTGTTTTTGGCAGGGCACACAGGGTCTCTTCTGTTCCTTTTACTTCCTGTGTCATTTTTTGGCGTTGATTTTTGTTTTGCCCTTTATATCCAAAAGCACATTATAGCTGTATCTTTTCTTGGTCTGGCTTTGCCTCCTATTCATTGTCATTTTAAAGCCAGCCGTCTGCCAACATAGGTAGCCTGTAGTCCATCGTCTGTTGATGAACACCTTCAACCAAGCAATACTCAATAGCAGTACTCCGTAAGCAGCAGGTATCTTCTTCACCGCAATTTCAATGCAGCATGCCTGCGAGGTGACCTGCAGGGTCCTCTTAGTCGGTGCATGGTCGTTATTTTCTACTCTTCTTCTGGCCCCATAGGTGCATGGCAAACGCGGCAGCATGAAAACGAATAGTTCCGAGTTCTCGAGGTCGGGTCCTTTTTTCGTTTGCTTCCATCCATGTTTCCATGCTAGGTTGCTTTGAAGTCTCGGCAAATATCTATTCGTGTAACCGGCGGGCACGCTGCAGCAAGCACGACGCTGCAGATTCGTCTCCTTTTTTAGAGGAACATAGAATGTTATTCGGCTTGGATGTTATTGTTTCAAGAAAGCTGGTTTTATTCTGACTCGTCTTTCCGAGGTAAATATCTAGAAGGGCGAAACCAAAGACGCGATAATAAGCGGTACTTGCCTGTTTTGCTAATTTCTTTGTTGGCTGCCATGCCGATATTACAGCTGTGTGTGGGGAAGTACCACCGGCAAAGAGCAACAGCTCCGTGCCGCAAAACTCCTCGCAGAACTCCCAAGAACCTGAAAAGGGCCAGGAGCAAGCCCCAGCTGTCCAGCCGCCGCCACCGGCAGCAGCAGCAGCAGCCCGGGCTGCCCCAGCTCCTGCCCCCACTCAGCAGACCAATCTTGGGAAGCGAGGACACGAGAACCCGGCGAACTCGGGTTCAAAGGCAGACGTGCGAGAGCGTCCTGCCAAGGTGACGCGGACGGAGACGCGTCAATCCGCCCCGGACGTGGCTCAGAACAGCCAACGCAACCAGAGCCACCAGAACAGCAAGGGCAGCGGAACTGGACCGAACAACGGCCAGAACAATGGCCAGAACAATGGCCAGAACAAGGACGCCCGCGCCAGCAAAGAGTTGCTGCCCGAGAGACGCGCAGACTCGACGGAAAAAGAGAAACATTCTTCGGCACCCACTGCCAATTCCAACGGCAAGAACAAGCCGCCAAACGACTTGCCCGCGCGACCTCGCGGCATTCCGTCGGCAGGGATGCCGGTCTCCGAATTCCCTCCAGCCGCCGGAGACCGCAAGGCACAGCCGCAAAACGGCCAGCCTATTGCAGGCACACGACCTATTCCGAGCACCGACATGGCTCCGCCGCCACGACGGGAGCGTCCAGCCCCGCCGGCGCGTGCCGACCCCCCACGGGAACTTTTGCGCACCACGCGTGCGGATGAGGACAAGGACAATGACGAGGGCAAAGATGACTTGGTCCTCGGGGACGAAAAGGAGACTCTCGATAATATTATTAACAGGAACAGGAACAAGAACAAGACGCTCCCAGTCGGACCGGCTGGCCCGCAAGTTGTCTACTTGGGCCGTAACAAGGTGCCTCTGGACCTTGGCAACAAAGGCGGTACGACTTTCTTTTCCAGGACAATTGGCCAGGGGATTACTTGGTATATGTGAGGGGAAACAAAACTGACGGAGACCAGACACACGGTACTTTATTGTAAAGTGCGCGGCAGAGAGCTCGATCAACAGCAGCAAGCGTGAGAATGTTTGGGTGACGTCGGCGTCGACGGCCCGCATCCTCAGCGAGGCCTATGTGAACTGCGTCAATGTCATTCTTTTCTTTTCGGTGATGAAGTCTAGCTGTTTCCATGGCTATGCAAGGATGACTTGCGCACCGACCAAGGACGTGGCACGGCGGTCCTGGATGCACTATATGAACTGGGCTAATTCCCCGCCGTTTACCGTCGAGTGGTACAACAAGACACGTATGGCATTCAGCTTTGCGCACCACCTGAAGAACACCCTGACCGAGAACAAGGTTGTGTATGCCGGCCGCGATGGGCAGGAGGTGGATGGCTTCAGCGGACGCAAGCTCATGGAGGAGATGGACAAGATGCACGTGCACGCCAACGACAACAAGCAGCCGAAAAAGGCAGCCAACCGCGCGGCTAACAAGCCGGCACAGCGTGGTGGCCCTGGCAGTTTTTACGACCATCCCTACAGCTCGGGCTCGGAGGAGTGGAGCGTGCCTCAGGGACCAGATACGTACCGGCCCGAGGGCCGTGACGACTATGGCGGCGATGGCGATTATGAGGACGACGATCGCTTTGACGAGCCCCCGCGGCAGCACATTGCTGGCCGATTCGGTGACCGCATCTTGTATCGCAACGACGACCGCTTTGTCGGCGGTCGGAGAAACTGATGTCGACCACAAGAAGCAGTGACCTTGTGTGATGCATTGATCATATGGTTTCTGTGTCTGGTCTGCCATTGACGCACTAGACACGGACGGCCTTTATTCTTTTCCCCCTTCTCCTACTTCAACTTTATGTTCTGCCTTTTTTTTTGTCCTGCTTATTTCGGCAAGCGGGACACATTTGCATGTTGGCGACACACAGCTGTCGGCACACACACGGTGGCGTGAGTGCATTGTGCATGACACCACGACCAGTCGACAATATATACGAGGAGCGGCCATGCGTGATGCATGGCAACGAAAAGAAGCATACGCCAGTATGAGTCTTCAAACCATCCGGGCTATGCACGCGGCGTATACCTAGAGAACACTGTTCAGCCGAATAATGAACAAAAAACGAAGAAAAAAAGAGAAAAGAAGAAAAAATCAAAAGAAAGAGAGAAAAAAAAAAAAGAACAGAACAGAAAAAAAGAAAAAGAAAAAGAAAAAGAAAAAGAAAAAGAAAAAGAAAAAGAAAAAGAAAAAGAAAAAGAAAAAGAAAAAGAAAAAGAAAAAGAAAAAGAAAAAGAAAAAGAAAAAGAAAAAGAAAATATGGCAGCAGGCTCCCAACTTATGGGATATCCGTGCAGTGCACCTGCCGAATATACGCCACGTACTTTTCACGCGGGCAATCTGCAGGTAGCCAACTTAGCAATCTTTACACGTTATGAGATATTTTGTTCTGTGAAAAGATACTCCTTAACAGGAGCATATGTATTAAGATTATGGCAATAGTGTATATCGTGAAGAGGGTATTGTCCGTCCATTTTTTTCGGGGAGGGGGTATCATTGTCGGACAATGACGTGTGACCAACATGTAGGTAATGTAATGAGTGCAAATGCAAATGAAAAAAAAAAAAATGTGACAGGGCAATGTATCCAAAATCCAGACGCCGTATTAAAAAAAAAAAAAAAAAACCAAGACCCAGTGAATATAATACAAATAATAAGGATGAATGAGGAAAACAATAAAGATAAATGGCGGAAAAAGAGGCGCCTCGGGCTGATGCCCACCGCGGTGTTTTTATACTTCGGCCAGCTGAGCCTGCTGCAGGTCGAGATGCCGCTGGTTGGCCTGGATGGCCCAGCCGACGCGGATGAGCCAAAAGGCGGCAAAGGGCGGAGTGGTCAGGGCGGCGAGCAGGCCGCCGTAGATGAGCTTGAAGACGGGCGGCGCCCACGAGGTGCCGTCAAAGGACCAGTCGCCGCCGCGCTTGTCGCCGACGGCGGTCAGGATGCTAATGGCGGGCGCCCAGAGCAGCATCCACATGAGCACGCCAATGAAGAGGGCGCGGATCAGCTGGGACACGAAAAAGACGGCCCAGTGCTGCCAGGAGCCCGGCTCGTAGGGCTCGTGGTGCTTGTCGCAGTGGCAGTTTTCGTCGTGCGGCGCGGACAGTGGCCGGCGCAAAGCGGTGTTGGCGGCGGGAGAAGTAGCGGGAGACGCATCGGTGTCGCTGGCCTTTTCCGAGGCGCGCGAGGGCGGCGACGGTTGGCGGTCGAGCAGCAGGAACCAGCGCACGAGAGCGTTGGAGGGCTCCTTGATGAAGCCGATGGGCTGGATGTGGCCCGAGCGCAAGTCGCGATTCACGAGGATGAGCTCGACGAACCAGGTGATGACGGTCTGCAAAAAGATGGTGACGGTGGCGTCGCCGGCCAGGGTGTTGGGGAACTCAAAGAGGCGGATGGGGTGCTTGTCGGTGTCGATGGTCTTGTACATGGCATAGGCAATGGCGAAATTGATGGCGCCCGACAGCAAGAAGGCGCCGAGACCGTCAATGCCGAAGATGTAAAAGGCCTGGTAGCCCGTCAGATGGTCGCTGGGCTCCGTGATGGTCAGCTTGGGCACGCGTGGCCGCCGGCGTCTCAGCCGGTTGAGACTCAGCCGGTTGGCGCCCGTGCTGGCAGCCACGCGGTTGGCTGCTTCGGCAAGGATGCCGTGTGGATGGTGAGGATGTGCGTGGTGAGAATGTTGGGCAGTGTGCGCTGGATGCGGATGTTGCGGATGTTGCGGATGCGGCGGAAACAGCGAGGGCATGTCGGTGGATGCTCGTGGCGTGTAGGTGCTGAGACGGAGGTCCGCCGATGGCCGTCCGGAGCCGCCGCCAGTCCGTGCTGCTGCTGCTGTTGCTCTGTCGAGGTCTGCCGACGGCCGCGTCGAGCCCATGGCCGAGGGGGCCACAGACGGCGGCAGCACCGCCGTGTGGAAGAAGGGGTTCCGATGCCACCTCATAATTGGATGCTGTATTCAAGATGCAATGCAAGTAAACAATGGCTGTATTTCGTAGCCAAGAAATTGAATTCTCAGAGATTGCCAAAAGGGGGTGTCTTTTGTCGTGCCGTCGTGTAACAGTCGTGATATCTATCGCTAACCGAAAATTAAGTCTAAAAGTATAAAGAAAGAAGCAATGCTAAAAAGTAAAGCCAAGAAAGAAAAAAAAGTCCTGATCAAATAGAGCGGCCTGGAAGCCAGGGGCAACTGGGGGTGTTTTTTTTTTTTTTTTGTTTGGGTTTTTTCCCCTTTATTTTAGAAGAGTGGGCTGAATAATTTGGCCTGTCGATCTCTTTTCTCAGAGTCTCGCCCCTCTGCGCGCAGTGACGTCGTGGTGCCTGTTGTAGTACCGCTGTACCTTTTTTCAGCAGTCACCGGGAGCCAATGGGAGCCTGTAGCGGAAGCAGCCGCGTCGGGTCAGCGAGACTTTGGCGCCCGACTTTTGCACGAATGCCGAGAAAACGTGCTGGAGCCGCATTATGTCAGCACTGAGAAAGCGCGTCGCGCAAAAAAGCAGGCGATAATTCGGTGACAGCGTCATACTCTATTACTTCATGACTGGTGGTCTGTCATCGGCGTCGTATTTCGCGTAAGGATTTTGTAGTCGATTGCCGCGAGCTCCGACATTCCGTGTCGTATGAGTCGAGTGACTATATAGAAGATATTTGTATTTTCCTGTCCTTCTTATCCTTCTTCCTTACCTCTCTCTCTCTCTCTCTGTTTTTTTTTTTTTTTTTTTTTTGTGCTCATTGCGCCTCGCTGTCCAATGGTGCCCGTTCGGTCCATTTTACGTTCTCTTTCAATTGTTCACGCTGAAATGCACCCGGGTGCTTTGAAAACAGTCGATTCAAAAATATGAAATACATAAAATCGGGCATTTACGCGCCCAAAATTACAACTCGCCAGCATCAAAGATACCACGCTATCGGGCCATCTTGGAATAAGCTCGAAAACACTTCTGTAAAAACGCAGTACCTGACTGAGATCTTCTCCGGCACGTACGTGTATCTCACCTATCTTACACGCCAGTTACAACTGAAGACGAGGAATGGAAAACAAAAGGGACTTTTATGACCCACAGCCACGGCGTGGCTTGCACGAAACGGGAAGTCGACATGTCAATCCTTCGCTCCCAACGGGGGAAGGCGCGATGGACGATGGACGATGGGTTCGGCAAAATCGACAGTGAGATCTCGCATGGCCGTGCGTGCAACCCTCCAACCTAGAATAAGGACCACTCCTCGATCCGTTTTGTAGGGATGGGATCTTGGCATATGGGCTTTTGTAAAGTTTGTCCTTTTCAACCTCGACGATTTTGCACGGCAAAGACACATGCCCCGCGCGCTATTATTGCGAGCACATCGACGGCTCCACGTCTTGTTAGGTACCTCCTTCCTTATTTCGAGGTGTACGGAGAAAAGATTCACGTCGTACATCGCACCTTCCCCGTTTGCCTCCACCACATCCTCCCTTTTGTTTACCTGAACCTCGTACTTTTTATTTTATTTTATTTTTCACACCTGAATAGACATCACCACACGCAACCTACCTACGGCGTGCATCTCTTTTTACCCCAACTGCGGCTATCTGCTCGCATGCAAAGTACACTCGCCAAGCATTGTCCCGAAAAACCCACGGCCGCGCGGCCTAGTCCACCTTTGGAATCAACACTCAATACCAAGGCCATCCATTCCCCTCTCGATGGCCTGAGTCAGTCATTTAACCTCCCATTCTTTTTGCTTCCTGCTGCACGTCGTTTTTCGCCGCGGCCATTATTTCCGCGTATCTCGACCTCTCAATCACTCGGGGGCTCACTGTTTCTTCTATTCTCCGGCGCCCCATAAACCCCAAACACAACCCCCACAAACTCTTCCCCCCTGCACAGCCCCAATAGTTTATCTTCTACGGAGTACGAGTACTCGTACGGACACCACTCGTAGTCGGACTTTTTGGCGCGTTGCGTCGCATTTTGCTGGGGTCCCTATTTTTTTTTATTTTTTTTTCTCGCCTCTCTCCATCTCGTTTTCATAACGCGGGTCTTTCAACCACCACGAGGCTTTTTTCCTATCTTGTTCCGTTCCTTTTGTCGCTCGTTTTTATTTACCATTCGACTATACTTCTCGACACTCGCTTCGAAGCTTTCGGATTGGCATATCGACGACACCGACAGCCAATTTTCTTTTGCATTTTCTTTCGATTTGTTTACTTTCCCCGATTGATCGGCATCTGTCTTTACCCGTCTCAGCACATGGCGTCTTAAACAAGCCAACCTTTGTAACCTTTTCCGCCTCGACACCCCCCGTTCACTTCTTGTCAACATGGGGGCCGGCCTCTTCTTCCGCCAGGTCTGGACGCTGTCCATGAAGAACCTGCGCATCGTCTTTATCCGGCACCCCTTTGCTACCGTCATCCGCGCGCTTATTATCCCCGTCATCCTCTTCGCCTTCTTCTCGTTTGCCAAGCTGCTCTTTGTCCCGCCCGCGCTCTTCGGCACCGGCGACCTCCACCCCTTGCTCTCCTTTGAGGATGCTCTGCACATCGGCGCCGGCACAGGCCGCGAGAAAGTCGTCTTTTACAATGGCGGCCTCCGCGGCGGCGCCATCGACGCGGCCATTGACGCCGTTGCCGCACGGGTCACACAGGCCGGCAGCCACGTCGTCCACCTCGCCAACACGACCGAGCTCGACACCGTGTGCCACAGCACGCTGCGGGGCGTGACGACCTGCTACGGCGCCGTGCTCTTCTCGTCGTCGCCGTCCGAGGGCAGCGCCGGCATCTGGGCCTACGACATCCGCCTCGACGGCTCGCTCGGTTCTGGCCGCATCGACGTCGACAAGAGCACCAACGACGGCGAGGTCTACATGCTGCCCTTTCAGCACGCCATTGACTCGGCCATCATCGCCCAGAGCGCCGGATCCAACGGCAACGGCAACGGCAACAGCAATGCCATTGCCAATGCCGACGTGCACGAGTACCCCTTCACCTCGCTGACGCAGTCGGAGCGCAACGACAAGATCCGCGTCCAGTACCAGTCCTCGCTCACCAACTTCCTCGCCGTGGCCTTTATCTCGGGCGTCATCGGCATCTGCTACCACCTGACCGGCTTTGTCGCCACGGAGCGCGAGAACGGCATGACCACGCTGCTCGACTCCATGATGGCCACGTCCGAGGGCGGCCGTCGCTGGGGCGAGGCCCAGGTGGCGCGCATCATCTCGTACCACCTCTCCTTCACGCTGCTCTACCTGCCCGGCTGGGTCATTGGCTCCATCATCGTCGCCGCCAGCGTCTTCTCCCACACCAACGCCGCCATCATCATCCTCTACCACGTGCTCGTCGGCATCACCCTCGCCTCCATGTCCATCCTCGGCTCGTCCATCTTCCGCCGCTCCCAGCTCAGCGGCATCTGCGTCACCATCGTCTACATCCTCCTCGCCATCATTGCCCAGACCATCACCGCGCCCTCCACCGCCACCGTGACCGTGCTCAGCCTGCTCTTTGCCCCCTGCAACTACGTCTACTTCCTCACCAACGTCGCCCGCTGGGAGCGCCACGAGTGGCCCACCGACCTGCTCCACGTGCCGCCCGGAAGCCCCTGGCAGCTGCCGGGCATCGTCCTCTGGATCTTCTTGGCCATCCAGGTCTTTGCTTACCCCGTCATGGGCGCCTACATTGAGCGCTACTTCTTTGGCACCACCACCACCGGCCGCACCATCGAGACGCGTCCCCCCGGCGGCGGCGTCGACGAGAACGGCCACCCGCTGCCCGCCCTGCAGCTCGAGGCATTCAGCAAGACGTACGTCCCCGGCCCGCTGCGGCGCGCCTTTGGATGGGCCAAGAAGACACCGCCGCCGGTGCATGCCGTCCGCGGCCTCTCGCTGTCTGTTGTGCAGGGCCAGATCCTCGTGCTCCTCGGCGCCAACGGCAGTGGCAAGAGCACCACGCTCGACGCCATTGCCGGCACCAGCAAGCTGACCAGCGGCCGCATCGTCCTCGACGGCACCGGCGGCCTCGGCATTGCGCCGCAGAAGAATGTCATGTGGGACGACCTGACGGTCGAGGAGCACCTGCGCATCTTCAACCGCCTCAAGTCGCCCTTCCAGCACGCATCGCGCGACGAGATCAAGGACCTCATCAAGTCGGTCGACCTCGAAATCAAGGCCAAGGCCCTCTCCAAGACCCTGTCTGGCGGCCAGCAGCGCAAGCTGCAGCTCGGCATGATGCTCACGGGCGGCAGCGCCGTCTGCTGCGTCGACGAGGTGTCGAGCGGCCTCGACCCCCTGAGTCGCCGCAAGATCTGGGACATTCTGCTCGCCGAGCGCGGCCGGCGCACCATTGTCATGACCACGCACTTCCTCGACGAGGCCGACCTGCTGTCCGACCACATTGCCATCCTGTCCAAGGGCACCCTGCGCGCCGAGGGCTCGTCGGTCGCGCTCAAGGACAAGCTCGGCGGCGGCTACCGCATCCACGTCCACAAGACCAAGAAGAACTCGGAGGCCAAGGACCCTGCGGCCGTGGCTGTCCACAGCGACCGCGACCTGCCCGACGTCGACGGCGTCGTCAAGAAGAACGCCTTTGACCTGGTCACCTACATTGCCCCGTCGTCGAGCCTGGCGGCCACGGTCATCCGTTCTCTCGAGGCGGCTGGTGTCTCGGACTACCGCTTCTCTGGACCGACTCTTGAGGACGTCTTTTTGCAGGTGGCCGAAGAAGTCCAAAACGAACAGAATACAGAGAATGCGCAGAATGCGCAGAATTCAACGGATGCACAGAATGCAGCACAAAATGATGACAAGGCTGCCGCCACTGCCGCCACTGCCGGTGTCTCTCTGGCGCAAGGCGAATCTCAAGACGGCACGCCGTCTGGCGGCCTGAAGCTCCTGTCGGGCCAGCGTATTGGATACTGGAAGCAGGCGCGCGTCCTCTTCCACAAACGCTTCGTGGTCTTCAAGCACAACTGGTTCCCGTCCTTTGTGGCCCTGGTCATTCCCATTATTGCCTGCGGTCTGGTCACGCTTTTCGTCAGGGACCAGAAGCCTGTCGGCTGCTCGGCCGCCGACCAGCTGTCCCAGGACGCACCGCAGGGCATTACGGACAGCGACGACGGCGTCTTTCTCGTTGCCGGACCGGCGTCGCGCTTCACCGACGTCTCCAACCTCGTCAGCATTCTCACGCCCATGTTTACCGGTAGCACCAACAGCAGCGGCAGCGGCAGCGACAGCGGCGTGCTGAATGCCATCTCGTCTGGCAACAGCACCGAGATTGTCCGCGACATTTTGAGCAATGTGACTCTGGCCGACACGTTTGACGACTTTAACAACCTGATCCACCAGCTGCGCAAGAACATCACCCCCGCTGGCTTCTGGCTCGGCGACAGCAGCTCGCCGCCGACGGTTGCGTACCTCGGCGATTTCGTCGACCAGGTCAACTCCTTCTTTGGCCAGAACCTGCTCGATGCGCTGCTGGCCAACACGTCCATCGCGGCCAGCTTTGCCAGCTTCGACGTCCCCTGGGCCCCCGGCACGGGCAACTCGCTGCAGCTGGTCGTCTACGTCTCGCTGGCCTGCGCCGCCTACCCCGGCTTCTTCTCCCTCTACCCCAACCTCGAGCGCCGCCGCAACGTCCGCGGCCTCGAGTATTCCAACGGCGTGCGCGCGCTGCCGCTGTGGATGGCCTACCTGGCCTTTGACTTTGCCATTGTGCTCGTGTCGTCGGCGCTCGCCACCATTCTCTTTGCGGCGCTGTCGAGCGTGTGGTACCACGTCGGCTATCTCTTTGTCGTGTTTGCCCTCTACGGTCTCTCGTCGGCGCTGCTCGCGTATCTGATCTCGCTCTTCTCGCGCAACCAGCTGTCGGCGTATGCCTTTACCGCCGCCTACCAGGCCATCATGTTTTTGGTCTACATGATTGCCTATCTGTGCACCATCACCTATGCGCCCGTCAACCACATCGATGCCGACCTGCTCATTGTCCACTTTGTCGTGTCCGCCTTTGCCCCGATCGCCTCCGTCGTCCACTCGCTGCTCGTCACGCTCAATCTCTTCTCCGTCACCTGCAAGGGCACCGAGATCAACAGCAACCCGGGCGACATTACCCTCTACGGCGGGCCCATCCTCTACCTTTTCCTGCAGTCGTTTGCCCTCTTTGTCCTGCTTCTCTGGTTCGACAGCGGCAATGTCGGCGCTTCCTTTTACCGTCTCACCAAGCGCTTCCGTCGGTCGTCCCGGCCACACAACTCGGAGGAGGCGCCCATCGAGGAGGTGGTGCAGGCCTATGGCGAGAAGGGCGGTGCTGTGTCTGCCACGGCGCAAGACGGCCACCTGGGCGTCCAGGCCCAGCAGGGAGAAGAGCACGGCGGAGAGATTGAGGGCGAGCGTGGCCTGCGTGTGTCGCACATCACCAAGACGTTCAAGCGCAACACGGCCGTCGACAATGTGAGCTTCCACGTCAACCACGGCGAGGTGTTTGCGCTGCTGGGTCCCAACGGCGCCGGCAAGTCGACGACCATCTCCATGATCCGCGGCGACATCAAGCCCGACGATGGCGACGTCTTTGTTGAGGGCCTGTCGGTGACCAAGAAGCTGGTGGCGGCGCGCGGCGGCCTCGGCGTGTGTCCGCAGTTTGATGCCGTCGACCAGATGACCGTGCGCGAGCACCTGCTCTTTTACGCGCGCGTCCGCGGCATTGCCGACGTCGAGCACAACGTGCAGGCCGTCATCCGCGCCGTCGGCCTGACGCAGTTTACCGATCGCCAGGCGCACGCGCTGTCCGGTGGCAACAAGCGCAAGCTCAGTCTCGGCATTGCGCTCATGGGCAACCCGGCCGTCGTCCTGCTCGACGAGCCCTCTTCGGGCCTCGACGCCGCCGCCAAGCGCATCATGTGGCGCACCCTTGCGGCCACCGTGACCGGCCGCTCCATCCTGCTGACGACGCACTCCATGGAGGAGGCCGATGCGCTGGCCGGCCGCGCGGGTATCCTGGCCAAGCGCATGCTGGCCTCGGGCGACACGGACGACCTGCGCGCGCGGTTTGCCAACCGTCTGTACGTGCACCTCGTCTGCCGCGGCGCGCCTCGCACGTCGGATGCCGACACGGAGCGCGTTCGCAGCTGGGTGCAGCAGACGTTCCCCGGCGTCGATGTCGAGGACAAGACGTACCACGGCCAGATGCGCTTCACCATTCCCCTTGACGGAAGTCTGGCAACAACCAGCAAGCTGGCCGACAGTGACAAGATCCTCCACGACAGTTCGACGCACTCTCTGTCCTCCAGCTTAGGCGTCGAGACTGTCGATGTTTCACCGAGCAAGCCGTCGCCGTCGTCGTCGGCGGCGGCGCTGGCATCGGCAACGAGCGCTCTCGGCAAGCTGGTCGTGCTGCTGGACGAGAAGCGCGAGGCGCTCGGCATTGACCACTACAGTGTCAGCTCCGCCACGCTCGACCAGGTTTTCTTGGAGATTGTCGGACGGCATAATGTGCAGGAGGAGGGCTACCACCGTGCCGAGGCGGCTGCCTCTACCAAACAGAGACGGGGTCTCAAGTTTTGGTCAAAATCGTAAAAGTCTAGTGACTGCATATATCCCTTTCTCTTTTTGTCATCTTTCTTTTTGTCTATTTTCTTTTTA
The DNA here is from genome assembly GCA_020002355.1 of Intubia oerlemansii. Lineage (NCBI taxonomy): Eukaryota > Fungi > Ascomycota > Sordariomycetes > Ophiostomatales > Ophiostomataceae > Intubia > Intubia oerlemansii. The sequence goes on from JAGKRZ010000375.1 coordinate 30,798, forward strand.
TTTCTTGGCATATATCATTCATTATAATCTCATAGCGATCAAACTGATTTCCTTTTTTTTTTGACTCTTGTCTACTATTAATTCGTATTGACATATGGATGAAGTGCTCGGCTTATGAATTTCAGTATGCTTGTACCTTGTACCTCTGGTACCTGATGCGCACCAAATTAGCGCCCGCAGTGAGTCTGCGTCATCGTGGCGGGGTTTCCTTTGCGCGTTTCCAGTTAGGTACTTTAAGTATAGCGGCAACCTCAACCACCACAACCACATCAACATCAACAAAAAACACAACACACAATCGACCACAGCCATGGAGTCTTTAGCAGCACCGGCAGCACCGGCAGCACCGGCGGCTTCATCCCAATCGTCAACTCCATCCAAACTCCCCCAGCTGGAGCGCCTCTCGTCGACCAAGGAGCACGTTTTTGCCCAGCCGGAAAAGCGCATCCACGACGGCGCCGATGTCTCGCGATTCCTCGTGTCCAAGGCGTACCGCGACATCGGCCTCTTTGTCCTGCAGCTCAACCATGCCATGTGCCCGCGCACGACGGCCGCGCCAGGCACGCTGGCCACGCCGCCCAACACAGCCTTGTTCACGCTCGACTCGCCGAAACGCAGCAGTGACGCACCCTCCGTGCAGCGTCTGCGGGCGCTCCTGCAGCGCATGGGCGACGAGCTGGTGGCGGCTGCGCCGCCGGATACGGGCCCGCGGCGGTTTGGCAATGTCAGCTTCCGGACGTGGCATGCGCTGGTCAAGGAGAAGATTGTCGACAGCGGCGATCTGGGGGCGTGTCTGAGAGGAGGAGAGGGAAAAGAAGAAAGCCTGCTGGATGCGGCTGCTCTGTCGGAAGTGACGGCCTACTTTCTGGGCGCGTTTGGCAGCGCGCAGCGTCTCGACTACGGCACGGGCCACGAGCTGAGCTTCCTTGCCTTTCTCGGGTGTCTGTGGAAGCTGGGCGTGTTTGCCGACGGCGATGCGGGTGCCGACGGCGAGGGCATCGAGCGCACCCTTGTCTTTGGCGTCTTTGAGCCGTACCTGGCCGTCGTGCGCAAGCTCATCCTGACGTACACGCTCGAGCCGGCTGGGTCGCACGGCGTCTGGGGTCTCGACGACCACTTTTTCCTGTCGTACATTTTCGGCTCGGCACAGCTCACACGCCCGATCCCGGCCGGGCCGTCGACGCCGACACCCATCCCCCAGGAAGGATCGGCGCCGCGCGTGGCCAAGCCGGGCGACATCGTCAAGCCCACCTCCATCGAGATCCAGCGCGAGCGCAACCTTTATTTCTCTGCTATTGGCTTTATCAACGACGTCAAAAAGGGTCCCTTTTGGGAACACTCGCCCATCCTCTTTGACGTCTCGGGCATCAAGGACGGCTGGGGCAAGGTCAACAAGGGCATGATCAAAATGTTCAATGCCGAGGTCCTGTCCAAGTTCCCCGTCGTCCAGCATTTCCCCTTTGGCTCGCTCTTCTCCTGGGCCGTCGACCCCGAAGCCGCCACGCCCGTGCCCACCGTCCACATGGTCAACCAGCCCATGGCCGACGCTGCCACGGCTGCTGCCACAAAGGCACCCTTGCCGTCGTCGGCATCGGCGTCATCATCTAACAGTCCCACCATGGCTCCCTGGGCACAAGCAACACGGATGCCCGGAGGATCAGGGCCCGGTATTCCATACTCTCGAGTTCCTGCCGCTACCATGGCACCGCCACCACAGACGAACACGGCCTTTGCTCGGCCACCAGCACCACCGTCAGCACCTCAGACAGACGAAGCCAGTGGACCAGCATGCGGTGTTGATGTTGTGACCAAAGCACCATGGGCGAAATAAATAATAAAAAAGAGGAAGACAGAAAAATAAATAAAAAGAACGGAAGAGAAGGGAGTGATACAGTGAAAAAAGGAAACAAGGAAACGGCAATGCTTTATATATATGAAATGTACACTAGCTATGAAAAAAATATGACGGCAAAAAACATGATCATGCTCACAAAGTAACGCTGAAATGGCTCCCCCCCCCCCCCCCCCCCCCCCCCCCCAC